>CAJPEX010004858.1:5617-19258 GCA_905338405.1 Notodromas monacha | reverse complement strand
TTGAAGCCCTGTGGAAGGGTCTTTTTCGAACAGCTGCAGGCGCGTCCCGAGACGCGCCAATTATTGCTTAATTTAAAAATATTTTGTCAGTTTAGTTGTTCTTGTTTTCAACAAAAAATTCCGCACAATTCATTCCGGTCATGGCTGTTGTACAAGCAACTTTGGGTGTTGTGAGTTTGTGATTGCAAAATTCTTGAACTTGTGATTCTTGGCAGAAAATATAACAACATTAAACTAGGGTGTTATTCACCTTGGCCACAGCCTGGCTAAGTGTTGCATTTCATTGAAGAAATTCTTTTGGTAAAAGGTTTATTCCTCACACCAAGGATGCTGATCAAAACATGCTCAAGTTGTTTCGTACGATAGTAAAACTTAAAAAGTTAGAATCATCTCCAACAAGAGTTTTTCGCGTCAAGACAGCAGACAGAGAATTTTCGACGGAACCCTGGAACACATACGAACATGACATACGTAAACCCGTGGGGGGTAAGGGGATCCCATGCGAAGAAAAGGTATGTTTCGGGCCACGTCATGCCTACATTGCATTTCTACGACATTGATCACGTTTTGATCATCGCAATTCTGGCGTTCAACGTCATCTGCGTGGAATCGCTAAATTGTCTCTGGTCTCACTGTTTGAAAGATATCACAGAGAGACGTTATTTGGTCCGTAGNGCTAAATTGTCTCTGGTCTCACTGTTTGAAAGATATCACAGAGAGACGTTATTTGGTCCGTAGTATATTTCCAGCATCAGAAATGATTTTATATTTTCGAAACGTTGGATGAATAAATTACAGAGGACACATTGGTGTTCCATGTTCCTCGTCATCGTTCAGAATAGGGTTTAGTGTGTTTAGACATCTTTTAACACTTTTATCAGGAAAACAGTCATGGTTTGAAGCCGCAGTTAAAAAAAAATCAGGATATCATGAAAGGTGGACTTCCTCTATTGAACGATTTTCAAGAAAAATGTTTTAATTTTCTGAATATTCTTCATTTCAAATGAAAACGTACGCCGTTAGTTTTTTTCAAGCGGGAAAGTTCGTCTCAGAATAGCAAGGGATTGGATTATAAAAAATCGTGCTTCGTATTGCCAATAAAACTTACAAAAAAATATGCTACAGAAGGTTATGGCAAGGGTTTCCGCGCTTTTAAGGAGCAAAGTCCTGGGATGAAGTTTGGCAAATTTTCTCGTGAGATTAGAGCGTGGGCCACCAGATTTTTCACCGAAATTCGAAAGCAGTAAAATCTTGTTTGAAAATTCTTCCTGCAAAGAATCTTGTCATAAAACATCAATTGAAACCGAATTTGTATCCCAGTTATTCCTTACTGAACAGCGAAAATTTTACGCAAATTTAGGAAGAACAATTTGTTTGCTAAAAAGAGAAATGGTCAAGGTTGCAATGGATTCGCTGGAATTGATTTTTTTTCCTCAATTCACATTCATCAATTGAGAACGAAAAAGGCCCACGAAGTAAGTGTGCTGGTCAGTGAAGCAAAAAAAAAAAACCAACCAATTTTTCGCATGCAATATTTTCATTGCGACATAAAAACAATGCGATATTCCTATTAAATATGTTGTTTCATTTCATTTATTCAATTTAAAGTTCGTTCTATGAGGCATTATGAGTAAATGCAGCTTATTTGATTCATTTAAATTATTAGTGGAAACTTTCGTTGTACTATGGGATGAAATAACATACATGAGATAGCTGCTTATTTTTTTCATTCAAATTATTAGCCGAAATGTTCTTTGCGTTGAAAAACTTATGAATTTGCTGCTTGTTTTGTTTTCCTCCACTTCATTTAATGAGACGTTCGTTGTAGTGTGGTGGCATTCCTCGGGATGGGATGCAACCAGTGCCCATATAGCCACCCCATGGGTCACTGCGCCTTGCTTGCACACATTAAATCCATGGGACACAGGGGGGAAGGTTCACAAGTTACATCACATATAACCTTGGAATCGAGATTTTTGATGGCAGGACGGTGCTGTACTGTTTCAACCCTTCTGCAGTAATATTTCTGCCAAATTTTCTACCCAAGCGTTAAGTTAAAATCGAGTCCAATACATGTATTTTTTTTTCTGAGCTGGCAGAAAAGTTGTGGAAAAAAAATTTCCTTATACTGGGTGGCATTTTTTCCTGCATCCCTAAGCATAGGATTAACAACGAAGTTTTCCGGAATCACAGAAGGAATCATCATTCGCAGATTTCCCCCCAAATCAAGTCTTCTGAACCCACCCGTATTTTAATCACATTGATGGGTCAAACTGAATTGCAGCACCCATGTGCAAAAAATTCCAACATTGTTGCAGGATGGAAAAGAGGGTGCTGTAGGTCAGAAGATGGCAAAATTATTCTGTCGCTGTCGGGACTCCCTCAAAGATTATAAAGGGATCCTGATGGTAACTCAGCAAGTGTTGCATGTATAGATTGTTGCTGTTTTCGCCTCTTTCTTGCAATTAAACTGAAAGCTAACATTTGTGGAACGGTTCATGTTAATGAATATAATACATTCAGCCTCTGACGGAACTGAGAAAATCTTCAAAAAGGTTTAAAAAAAATAGAAACGGCTTCATTAAAATTGCTTCTTTCTCTTGAACAAGAGCAATCAATTTTATAAGGAGCTGTTGTTGCAGAATTAATTCTGGATGAATAGTTTCACTGTCGTGCTGATTTTTCTGGTGGTGATTTTCTTTGGAATTGTGGAGAATCGATTCAATAGAATCAGGTTCATAATAATTGCGTGAAACATTTACTGCACCAGGCAATATACAGATCAGTACTGGAATGGTATTTTAAGAGAACGCAGACTTCTTGAATTCATTTTTCATACTTGCTACATCTAAATGTGGCAGCTTGAGCCACATTTTCTCACCGGGATCCTAATCTCTGTCCTTTCCCCCATTCCAACATGGTGGACCAACTGTTGCAAAAATTTACTGGAGTTCCAAAACGTCCATACAATTGGAGGATAAGTTTGGCTGGCACCAAACTCATCCTCCTGAAAATCCCATAGGAATCAGAGGTCACTATATTTTTCACAGCCCTCTTCTCAAGGAGAAATTCCTTTCTGACCTTCAAGGTCGATTGAGTCCTGCAATTCTCTCCTATCTTTTGAATTGCCATCCCTTACTGACCTTCTGTAAAGTTTTCATGTTTTCTAAATGTATAGACAGAGATTCATTCTGGTCTTGGCTGTTGTAGGAGCAACTTTGGGTGGTGTGAGTTTGTGATCGCAAAATTCTTAAACTTGTGATCCTTGGTAGAAAATATTACAAAATTAAACTAGGGTGTTCTTCACCCTGGCCAGAGCCAGGCTGAGTGTTGAGTTTCATTGTAGAAATCCTTTTGGTAAAAGGTTTATTCCTCACATCAACCATCAAAAAATGATCAAAAAATGCTTACATTGTTTCGTACAATACTTGAACTTTAAAAAATAGAATCATCTCCAACAAGAGTTTTTCGCGTCAAGACAGCAGAGAATTTTCGACGGAACCCTGGAACACATACGAACATGACATACGTAAACCCGTGGGGGGGTGGGGGATCCCATGCGAAGAAAAGGTATGTTTCGGGCCACGTCATGCCTACATTGCATCTCTACGACATTGATCACGTTTTGATCATCGCAATTCTGGCGTTCAACGTCATCTGCGTGGAATCGCTAAATTGTCTCTGGTCTCACTGTTTGAAAGATATCACAGAGAGACGTTATTTGGTCCGTAGTATATTTCCAGCATCAGAAATGATTTTATATTTTCGAAACGTTGGATGAATAAATTACAGAGGACACATTGGTGTTCCATGTTCCTCGTCATCGTTCAGAATAGGGTTTAGTGTGTTTAGACATCTTTTAACACTTTTATCAGGAAAACATTCATGGTATGAAGCCGCAGTTAAAAAAAATCAGGATATCATGAAAGGTGGACTTCCTCCATTAAACGATTTTCAAGAAAAATGTTTTAATTTTCTGAATATTTCTTCATTTCAAATGAAAACGTACGCCGTTAGTTTTTTTCAAGCGGGAAAGTTCGTCTCAGAATAGCAAGGGACTGGATTATAACAAATCGTGCTTCGTATTGCCAATAAAACTTACAAAAAAATATGCTACAGAAGGTTAGCAAGGTTTACACGCTTTTCAGGAGCAAAGTTCTGGGATGAAGTTTGGCAAATTTTCTCGTGAGATTAGAGCGTGGGCCACCAGATTTTTCACCGAAATTCGAAAGCATTAAAATCGTGTTTGAAAATTCTTCCTGCAAAGAATCTGGTCATAAAACATCAATTGAAACCGAATTTGTATCCCAGTTATTCCTTACTGAACAGCGAAAATTTTACGCAAATTTTGGAAGAACAATTTGTTTGCTAAAAAGAGAAATGGTCAAGGTTGCAATGGATTCGCTTGAATTGATTTTTTTTTCTCAATTCACATTCATCAATTGAGAACGAAAAAAACCCACGAAGTAAAAGTGCTGGTCAATGAAGCAACAAAAAAAAACTATTTTTACGCACGCAATATTTTGATTTCGACACAAAAACAATGCGATATTCCTATAAAAATGTGCTGTTTCATTTCATTTATTCAATTGAAAGTTCGTTGCATGAGGCATCATGCGAAGATGCAGCTGATTAGATTCATTTAAATTATTAATGGAAACTTTCGTTGTAATGGGATGAAATAACGTACATGAGATAGCTGCTTATTTTTTTCATTCAAATTATTAGCCGAAATGTTCTTTGCGTTGAAAAACTTATGAATTTGCTGCTTGTTTTGTTTTCCTCCACTTCATTTAATGAGACGTTCGTTGTAGAAATCGTACGTGCATATAAGCGTGCTGCTCATTTGTTTCATTTCATTGATATTGCTGGTTGATCTAAAAGTTCGTTGTGTGAGACACATATATTCGTGCAATTTCGTCGTCCCCAAACAGGCCACAGATACACTGCAGTCGCTGGTTCCTCGGGTTCCTCCCCAAGGGGCACAAAATCCCCAGAGTGGTGTGACACTGTCGCGGGTGAATACGATCGACGTCGACGGCGCTATTTCCTGTAGCTGTCGACGCCCAGCCATAAAAACCCGTCGGGAGCAGGTCCAGCATGCATAGATGAAATGCGCCATTCTCTGTACTGTACTGTACTGTACTGTACTGTACTGTGTTATGAGCGTATATGGATATTCAGTGCCCAGAAAAACTCGCCCTGCTGTTTAAAATATATCTTATTTCCCACGTCAAAGTCTTGAAATGAAGAAAACAAAGATTATTCGAGTTTGACAAAAGGCGGGGAGGACAGCTTACACAGACGGACAGTGTGAAATTGCGTTTTGCAAATCGCTTCATATATCGATGTCTTGGGAAAATCCATGCAGAGTTTGATTTATATACACTATGGCCAGAAAAATTAAATTGAGAAACACAGCAGTGCTAAATACATGCTGAGGACCCGAACACGTCAAAGAAATGCCTCCGCGTTGCTTTTTTTTTTCAAATCAACGCATGAGAAAAATATTTATTTTTAAATTTTCAAAATGAAAATTTCATTATACAATTATGCATGAAAAGACCAATCATTCACGGATTTGTATTACCGAGCATTGATACATTACTTAACATAAAAATTACCAGCGAAAACCATCATAAAATTACTCCAGGAAATGTTTTCAGCCAAGCTGAGATCAGCGCGAATTAAGCCTGCGAACACAATATATTGAAAATTTCTGACAGAAGAATTTGCATAAATGAAACCAAAACTCTTATTGATGGTATCTTTTAAATGTGGAATTGCACCAAAAACTTATAAATTTTCAAGCCTCAATAATACCTTCATTTTGAAAAGAGGAAAAATCTTCCTGATACAGTATCAAGATATCGGGAATCGCAAATGTTTCCGCAGACGCCTACGATATCCATTTTATTTTATTTTTCAAGCTCAATAAAAATGAGGTCACGGTTCAGGCTTTCACGTGACGGTCTGCCAAAACACGTGGGCAAAAGAAATGAATATTCCACAATTCGGTTTCTCGGTAAGAAAAAGAAAAAAAACCAGGGAAAACGGAAGAAGAAAAACAAAAGAGAAAAAAATTCGCACACCGTCCGAAAAGACCTGATGTGCCCGTCGTCGAGACTTGGAGGAAAGCCAGCGCAGAAAACCCGACGACGGGGGGAAATTTGCTTCTTCGAACCCTCTGATGGCACTTTGACCCACATCCATACGTTACCAGGCTTCTTTCAGTTATGTTTTCTTCACGGATGGGTATACATTTTAAAAGGGCGGGAATGTTTTGACGGGATCGAGATTCATGCGTGTCCCCCTCAATCTCAAAAGGGGTACACGTCCTGATGGCGGAAACCCCAGGGTTCGAGGAATTTCATTCAGGGCCGACAAAACACCAGTTCGTCTTCATTAACCAGTGACACGTTCTCGCATTTGCACAAACCCAAAGAGAAACTCAGGAAAAACGGGTTCCACACCCTTAAACCATAGCAGCATGAGAATTGGAGAAAACCCGAAAGGTTTTCAGTTAATCCCGTCGATACCGGATGACATCTCGCGCATTTCGCCAAATTCCGAATCTAGGACGCTCAATACACGAGTAACCAAGTGAAATTAAAATGCATGCCGCAACACCTGCACAATTTTCAGTTTCAAAATCGAAAGTCTGTTATCCAGTCAAAAGCAGTATATAGTGAGCATTCAATTTTCCACAAAAAATGCATTCGGTTCCCAGCTCAAATATTCAGCGTTCCCCAATTTCTCTTGAATCAGTGTACATTTCAATGACAAAATTCAATCCCAAAAATCGCGGTGCAACTTCAAAACCCTTACACTAAAATTAACAGTATGTATAGGGTCTTCGTTTTCTAGAAAATTTCAAAACCCCATCGAAAGCTCAATTTTTGAAATAGATGTCGACGACCAGCGACACGTTTATACAATGAAATATCGTTTCAAAGAAGCCATTAACATAGGGAAAAAGGCTTCGTTATAACAAAAAATTCGTTCTAAAGTAAACTCATTCAAAATTTTGACTATGGAACATGGACCTAAAAAACGACTTTGTTGACAGAAATCTTTCGCTGTAATCAGATTCTACGATTTAACAAATATTTATTTACAAAATAACGTATGCTGCTGTAATTATTCCATTATTGTCTTTCGGGAAGCAATTAAAATCCCTGGATATCCACAGCACACCTGTATACACGATGTGCACTTATTGAATTTATCGCGAGAAAGTCAGTAATTATTCAGTTTGTTTTTCCTTCCCCCTCTCCCCCCTCATTCGCCCTGACGACAGAACTCACCAAGCTGCGTTTCCGGTTGGACGCCTTCCTGACGTGTTTGCACGCGTCACCGACACTGTCGGCACTCACTGCCGAAGTTGATGATGCCGCCTGATGATGCTGCTGATGATGATGATCTCCTCCACTGATGATGCTGTCATTGTGCCCACGGCCCGCAGCATGATCGAGCAGGCGAACAGCTGTCGGACTAAAGTCCAGCACTTCCGGCTCATCCTCTGACAAGTAGGCGTCGGAGAAGACAAAGTGGCGTATACTTGCCACGTCGACACCACCACCACCACGTGAGGTAATCAAGTTAGAGTCTGTCAAAACCGGCGGACTCTTGTCCATGGATGATGATGATGACATGGATTCAGAAAATAGTGGCGATGGTGTGAGATCCAAAGACTGCTGCTGATGATGGCGGTAGTCCTGTTGTTTACTACAGCTGCTGTTGCTGTTGGACGCCAGGTGAAAAGTAGCAGCAGGAGCAGGTGAATGTGAGGGTGGGGCAGAAGGAGGAGGAACAGCGTGAAAGTCAGACAACCACGACCTGAGGTCCGCCACCAGCCCCTTATTATTATTATTATTGTTGCTGCCGCCACTATTAGAAGAAGAAGCAGCCGCGGCGGCAGCAGACGAAATAGACCGGCTCATCTCCGCCTCGAGCATGTCGCCATAGGGCCCTCGTGGCGGCGCGGGACGCCGGAATCCGATAGCCGTAGCCCGTCGGGGACTCACGGGACTGCCGCCGAGGCGCCCGCCACCTGCAGTGCTTGTGGCGGCTGCAGCCTGCAAATGACGCTGCTCCTCGCCGGCGGCCAAAGACGTGGCTCTGCCTCGCTGCATTTCCACCGCCACTTGCGGCACGTCGCCGCAAGAAGAAGAAGAAGAAGAAGAGCAGCAGGAAGACGTGTCCAGGCTCTGCGTCTTGGGCATCGCGCACTTGCTGGAGGCGCCGCTGCGGCCGAAAATGGCGCGCATGGCGCTCGTGATGGGCGCCTGATGCGGGCCTGCTGTTGCTGTTGTTGTGGTCGTCGTTGTTGACACTGTTGTTGTTGTTGATGATGATGTCGACGACGTGGTACTTGTGGAGGTGCTGCTGACGATGTTTCGACATGGAGACAAAGACGGGCTTGGGTGCTTGCAAGATTTTCTGCTTGGAGTGTCTGGCACGACGAGCTATACATATGTGCATGCATAAAATATGTTCATTTATACCGTACATGTATGCTGAACTGTTGGTACATAATTTAAAGTTTTGGCAATAACTTTTGCAATGCCTGCTCTTATATATACAGGAAGTGGACTCTCTGCAACGATCATGTTTACAATACGATTTTTCTCTGCGTGAAAATTTTGTTTTCGTCTCGTATATATACTGTATAGGGTTCTCTCATCCCCAATTTTAGGGGTTCTCTACAACCAAATTCTTGTCTAAGACGATTTTTTTTCTGCTGGTCCCTTGAATTTCAATGTAGTACATATAGACATTATTTTGATGTACAGTATAACTGCATTACTGCCAACACTTTGAGAAATTGTTCATCTCTTTATGTTTATTCTAGTTTTTAAACTTGACTAACTTTTGAGCCAAATGAAGAAGAATATGAGGGAGGGTTCGTGTGTCCATATAAAAGTCGTTTTACGAGCAAACAATATTTATTTGCTGAGAATGAATGAAGAAAGCTGCACTTCTGAGCTTCACAAGATAGAAGAACAAATTCAGATTACAGAGGCAGACCCAAATATACCCCCACATCCTCCAAAAACATTTGAACTGATAGTTTATTAGCTGCAGTTCGGCATCTTTATTTTTTTCTGTTATTTCTTTTATTGTAAGTTGATTTAAAAAAAAAATTTTATTTTAAGCTTCATCCTGGGAAGTGGGAAATTATCCTTCGAAGTCCTGCCTAGTTTTCCACGCATTATTTTGAGATGATGGGCCACCATAAAACAAAATAAATTGACAGTTGAGTATACGGCTTTTTTGCAAAACTTATTTTTATAAAGGGTACTTCGAATTAGTGATTGTCATCGATTTACGAATTTTTCGTACTTTCCAAGAAAAGAAAAAGATAGGGCAAATTATGCAAGCATCAGTGCGTTCAATGTGGGAAATACAAGGAAAATCGAACTCTTCTTACATAATCCACACTCCACAGTAATGCGCTAAAATGGAAGTCCACAAGAATTTCTATGATTGTTTTCAAGAAAGTAACCCCAAATTCAGCGATAAAAGCAAGTACGTTTTCAGAAAATTTTGAATCGTGAATTCAACATTAAACCTGAGGAACAGCTCCGAATTCCCAAATGTTTGTATATATAGCTTTCGAATTAAATTCGGTTGCTAGTGCTAATATATTCGGCAACCATATTCATATATACACGGTTCGCCAGAAAACTTTTTCTTGATTTTGATAGCATATTTTACAGTTCGTATTGTTAAAATCTCATCGAAAATTTTTCAATGGCGTATGTTTTATTTGATCCATGAAGATGAGCGAGTTTTTTCTCAGCTTTTAACCTCAAAATGGAGCAAAAAAAACATTCAAGGCATTCGATATTTACGGGAAATGAACAGGGCTTTATGCAACATTCGGGTTCCCTAAATAATTTTCACTCTAGTCATTTACCGTTGATCTCTTCAAGTCGATCCTAACGTCCTCATAATTTCGAATTGATGACCCATGCAGCTGGTGCGAGGGAAAAAAACTCTCTCTCTCTCTTCATGAAATTTTCATGCAACGTACTTCTCCAACGCCATCACATGAATTTTAAATTGCAGCTAAATGACGCATTATCTCCTTCCCAGCGGATAAAACCGTCCCCATAGACAAGGACATTTTAGGGAGAAGAAAAAAGAGAATTGTTGTGCGATAATCTTCATCTCGTCGTCGCGAAGAAGCAGCAGTAGTATTAGAGCCAGAACAACAGCAACGCATCAAGGTACACACTTGTCCCTCGACGGACGAAAAGCGTGAAAGCGAGAGGAATTGCGCTGCTTTCAGCAAAATTGCGAACCCAAGTCGTGAGTCTCGCTTTCGAGGCGAAGACCGACGAGATTACAAGTTCCACATTTTACCCGCGGGAGACACGGCGGGGGAAAATGTGATTTTGAGGAGTGCTGTTTTGAGATCGGTATTTATCGCATGAACAATAAGAACGCATAAATGCTTGGGTGTTTATTGAGGGAAATTCAGTACGTTGTCAAAGCGTAAGACTCAATTCGGGATGCTCAAATTGACCCTGATGGAACGGCCGCAAAAATGTTTGAAAATTTGAAACCGATTCATAGATAGGAAAGCGGCATCATATTGTATCAAAGCTGACATGTCAAGCAATATATCTGTTGGAAATTTAAATAGGAACGATATAGTTTAATGAGATTAGACTGGCGCCGCTAAAATGGCAGAACTTTGTGAGAGCCTGGGATCTGGTGGTGTCCAAGTTTGACCTCAAGTTCCCACGGGATTCCAAATTCTTGGGGAAATCCTTCTAAAAAGGATAAGTCATTTCAAGGACAAAAATTGCAAAATGAAATGGGTTTAAATACCGGATAGATTATGCATTATATCATCAGTTGCTCATGGTTTGTCTTGTGCAAAAGACTGCTTGCAAATCTGCTGTTGCAAAAATCTTGAAATCTTGAAAATATATCAACCTTACACTAGGGTGTTAAGCACCCCGGCCACAGTCCGGCTGATCGTTGTTCTAAATTTATTTCAATCCTCAGAAAAATTTTGAAGTCAAAATCTTCAAACCTTCATTCCATTTCTAACAAAATCTTTAAAATATCAGGATGCGTACTGTATGATGTACTGCACTGTATTTTGGAACAGATGATTATAAATTTTCAGCAAAGCTCTATAATTGAAGTGAATGTAAAGGGAATTTGTTTTAAGTTTACATATTTTAAACCGAATTCGATTTTGCTTTGTTAGAAAAAACTAATTCGCCGGAAAGAATCTGAATTTTAAAAAATTTCACAAACCATCTTCCTGTTGGTGCTTGAGTTGGAAAATCGTTGTATAGTAATCCTTTTTTCAAAATTAATTAATGAAACTCGAACGACTTTTTTTTTACATTTTCTCGGAAGCGCAAGTTTCTAAAATAAATTTATCCACCTGGTGGTGGCACGTCAATATGAATAACTAACGACCAGTCAAATAATTACATCAATAAGTAAGAATTTAGTTATTCTACAAAACAAAAATCTTTCAGATGGATGGTTTCCAGAGTTCTTGGATGGTTTCTACTGATCATTTTAAATTTTACTGATTCCATTGTTGAAAAATTTAGATTTGGAGAGAAAGTTTTGCATTGCATGAAGAAAGTGCTTTGCAAAACTCTTCGTGCGAAATGTTTTGGAGAAGGCCATCAAGACCGAGTCATATACTGTACATCGATGCGTAAAGGGATTTTTAACAATTAATTTTAACATACCTGGAAGAACATTCTTTGATGTCCTTAAATGTTTAATTCCCTGCTTTAAAACTTTTTTAAAACTTGGTTATTGAATAAGTTTTTGTCAGTCAAATACTGATCCACGTGAATGATGATTGAGACTTTACATGCCCACGTTCTTGGTGTGGTTTCCAAAAATGTTGATATGCTGGTGAAATTGTTTGCAACTCAAGCACCAACAGGAAGGTGGGTTCGTGAAATTTTTGATTTTTTCTTTCCGGCGATTCAGTTTTTTTTAACAAAGAAAAATCGAATTTGGTGTAAAATAGGTAAATTTGAAACGAATTCCCTTTACATTCACATCAATTATAGAGCTTTACTGAAAATTTATAATCATCTGCTCCAAAATACAGTACAGTACGTCATACAGTACACGTCCTGATATTAAAAAGATATATCGCTTGACATGTCATCTTTGATACAATATGATGCCGCTTTCCTAAGAATCGGTTTTAAATTTTCATAAATTTCTGCGGCCGTTCCATCAGGGTCAATCGCAGAAATAGCACAATGAATTGGTAACGGATTAGGCTGAAGCAGACACACGCAAAATGAAGTGTCATTTCTTATAGAGCATCGTACGTCGGGAACGAAAATACTTGAAAAATCTCATTTTTCTTTTGTTTGGCTCAGAAGGCAGTTTTTGGATACTTTGCTTTGGATTAATTCTCATTTCTATACAGTGTTAGCTAGGAAAATCGGACAAATATTTCAACAGTAATACATTCTAAATATTCGAAGCTGTGCTATCTTTAATGAGTAGAATTTAAGCTCATTAAGGTCGGCATGCATTCTAAAAGCGAAAATACCAAGTGTAAATTGTCCCGCTGTGAATGTCGCATGCGTTCAATATTTTTCATCGGGGCATTTTTCAAAATTATATTCCAGATTCTCATTTAAAAACCAATTTCTTAAGACAGCGAAAAATCGAGAATCTAGAGTTTAAAACGACGCAATAATTAAATTGTAAACTATTTCCCATCTCAAATACGCAGCACCGTGTATACTTGTATAACAATTAGTCCCTTTTTCTCTGGTCTAACCATGTATAAAATGAATAAATTAAGATATCGGTACAACGAAGCAATCGGGACAAGTAAAATAATAGCTTCGTTGAAACAAAAAAATTATTTATGAAAATGGCTCATTTATGATTTCAGCTATTGGGCAACAGGGACTTGAAAATTATTTTTTTGTAAGCAATTATATCGTTATATTCCAATAAGATTCTACTAGTGTGTATAATTGAAGAATAAGGGCTGATGTGTTGCTGAAGGCCACCTTGTGATCAACAGCGGAAGAGGCGGCGTTTCTGGCGGCCGATCCGTCTTCCGAGTGCTTGCGAGCACCAGCAGCAGCAGCAGCAGAATTGGCGGCGGTGGCGGCGTTTGTGGCGGTCGGAGTGTCGTCCATGTTGGCCAAAAGTTGGACGAGGGCGAGGTGCGAGTCGACCCACGAGCCCATCGCGTCGTCGTCGTCGTCCTGTTATTGTTGACCCAAGTCGACCTCGTCTCGCCTAATTGAGCGTGTTCTTCCTGCCGACCGAGTCGACCAGCAATCGGGTCGGACGCGACCCGTCACGACCCATCATCATCATCATCATTATTCCTTTTCCCCGCTGACCGCGTTTATTCTACTCCATTTGTGGTCGCGGAATCACCGCCAACAATGAACACATTTTGCGCGACAGAGCGCGATGAAAAGCCCCAAAGGAAAAGAAGAGAAGAAAAAAATGGCACAACGAGACCAACGCAGAAAAGAGCGACGAAGCGGAAAGACGTCGGGATTAGGCAGTTAGTGACGTCTTGCTGTTCTGATGCCAGGGCCGGGCACCATTATCAGCATATCACCAGCAAAGCAAGGCGCCATCTGTGGTACCATCGCATCT
>CAJPEX010004857.1:0-18007 GCA_905338405.1 Notodromas monacha | reverse complement strand
GAGAGAGAGAGAGAGAAAGAGAGAGAGAGAGAGAGAGAGAGAGAGAGAGAGAGAGTCCACCTGTATAAATTGTATATTTGTGGCTATATGATACAGTATTTCGTAGTGTGATGTCCAGCTTGAAACTGGTCCCCGGCCGTCACACGTGGGACACGTTCTAAAAACGGACCAATTGTCCTTCTTTTCACTTCCTTTTTATACGTGCAGTATACAGTACAGTATATATTTTCCCCTTCAAAAGTCAAGCATATAGGTTTGTTTTTATTCATTTATTTTTTCTCTGTGCTTGATGGGCGGAGGCCACTTTCATCCGCGCCGGACTCCGCGCGCAGCAAGCAGGGGACCATTCCAGGAAACGCGAGAGAGTCGCTCTCTTTTTGCCAGTCGCTATGCTGGTAGTGGTGCTGCTGGTTGCTGGTCAGTCAGTGATGTGTTGGGGATGGGCAAGTGCCCATGACTACATGCTTGGTGTGTGTGTGTGTGTGTGTGTGTGTGTGTGTGTGTGTTGGGCATGACAGTATCAGAAGCGAAATGGGGCTGGAATTGTCAAGCCTCATCTTCATACAAACTTCATGTGAACAGAAAAAGGTGGACTCTTTTTCTTTCTTCCTATGCAACAAAATTCTGTGTACAACGCAATTTTTTCATGTTCTTGAGAATTTTTTTTGTATATAGAGAATAGCTATATCATATGGGAAGAGAACCCTGTGGAGCCAGGAAAAAAAATCCTTTTGACAGGTGCTGGAGTCTCTCTATGATGAAATTTACTTTACAGCATTTTTTTTATAAAGTACCTTGAAGTTTATTGCATAGAAGGCTATTATATGGGAAGAGACCATAAAAGAGTATATATTTTGAATCTCAGAACAACAAAAGCCGCTCCACATGATGCACTTTTAATGGTCTCTTGCATTTTGTGGTATATAGAACCCAGCCCTATAAAATATGGGAAGCAAACCCTCTCAGACAAGAAAAAAAAAATTTTACACAGGTGAACTGCAGTATCTCTGCAAAAAATCAAGGGAGCAGAAAAAATGTTGCATAAAGAATTTTATTTTATAGAAAACCCCTGAGGAACATGGGAAGAGAATGCCCTGCTGCTGGGACAAAACAAAAAGTGTTATTCTCAGAAAAGCATTGTAGAGAAGGGCACTGTTAGAGTAGAGAGATTCCACCTGTGTATATATACAGTATTAGAACCTTTTTAAATCAAATTACAGTCAAAACAAATTGCAGACTTAATTTTTAAAACAAATTACAGACTTAATTTTTAAAACAAATTACAGACTTAATTTTTAAAACAAATTACAGACTTAATTTTTAAATCAAATTACAGACTTAATTTTTAAAACAAATTACAGACTTAATTTGTGCAACAGCAGACTAGTCTGTTGTGTGAAAAGTATGTTATACATATACATGCAACTTCAATTACTTAAAAATTAAAATTTTTACTTTTTACCATCAATTTTAAACCAACAGTAGTCTGTTATGGGGATATTTAGTGCATTCTGCAGGATAGGGAAAACCACCTCCATAGGCTGTCTGTTGTGCAAAAATCTTTTGTGCAGGAGGTCTGTTGTGAGGGAGTCAACTGTATTCCTTACAACAAAATTGTTTTCTATCTCCCTGCTTCTGCCAAGAGCTGTAATGTTACAACAATTTGTTCTTGCAAAAAAGCCATTTATGGGACTAATAAAATAGCTTCATTATAATTTTAAAAAATTTTGAAATAAATCAAATAATGCCTTTAACCATTGGGCAGCTGTGCAGGGATTTATCCACCAACATTTTATGCCAAAAGAGTAGAAAAAAGGTGAAACAAAAGTGATTAGAAGAGCCAAAGCTGGGGGATATCCCAAATATTTTTAGCATTCCTGCAGAAAAATGTTCAAGAAAAAAAGTTACTGTTCTGTGGAATGTTTTCTGTATTCCTGCTATAGGATTAGCATTATAGGGGATCAACAGGACATTGACTTGCTTTTAGCAGGATTTTTCCCTAATTTGGCTACTCAGCCAAAGCTGCATTTTGGTGACCCTTGGTCAAACCAAAATGTAGAAGTCTGCAAAAAAAATCCCAGCATTGCTGCTTGATGCAAAGGAACCCACCTCCATCACCCAAGTGTTACCAATGCATTTTGGCTATTGGACAAGGACCTGAAGAATGAGTTTATTGAAAGTGATTAATGGTAGACTCTTCCCATGACAAAATTTGAGGGACCAGAAAAAATTCTGACAGAGAGAATTTTATTGCAGACAACCCCCATAGCATTAATGGAATGAGCCCCATATGGAACTAAACAAAATTTACATATGCAGAGAAAGTCCTTGTAGACAAGATCACTGTAGATTGAGTCCATCATTTATTTGTGCACTTTTTCTCTTATTCTAATCCAGCTTGAGACTATCTTATATTGAGGCGACATCTATACCCAATAGTTATTTAGCAAGATTCATTGTAACAATATGCTGATACCACTGTACTCAAATTGATTTGCAACACATGTGTGGTTATAACAAAGGTTTTTCAGCTCCTAAAAACGGCTTTGTTGCAACAAGATTTCACTGCAATATGAATGTATATCTTGCTCATCTTTATATCAGTGCAACCCTTGACAATTTTTTCCATTATCATGGAATTGTGAAAGAGATTCTGTATAGTGGTAACTATAAACTGTATTACAATCAAACATATCTCAATGTATGCCAAAAGTGGCTAAGCCATTACATCTGGCTGCAACTTATTTTATGTTATTTGACAAAAAAATAAAGTTTAGCAAAGGTCAGAATGCTTATTTAAAGACTGCAAGAGGAAGTTGGCTTGACATTCTCAATTTTTGTGCTTCCTGTCAATGAATGACCATCAGGAAAGGAATCTTGGGAATTCTTCCTGACCTATACAGATATGCTGGTTTCTTGTAGAAAATCTGCATTATTCCTTTGGAGGACAAGTGGACAAGTGCTCAAAAGAAAAGCAAACAAAAAATAACTGAACTGAACTATACAGTTGAATCTGATGAGCTAACCAACCCAAATCTTGAAATTGGAAATAAAAGAATTATGTCAAACAGACAAATGTTGAATGAAAACACTATTATAAGAAGGAACTCTTTCTGACCTGCCATCAGTTTAGTTCATTAACTTGTGCAAATTCAGATGCCTGAATATTAACATTATTCCTTTACTAAAAGTGATCCTGCCACTTACAACAAACCCCGTATTTTTCTGAAATACAAGCAAAACAAAATGAACACTGCAAACTTTTTGTATATTCTCTACATGCTTCACACATGAAATTTTGAGTTTTTTCCCTACTATACCTCGTATATGTAGGTTTTTTTTTGTTTAGGGTAAAATAACAAAATTTTTGGACCAGCTGAAGTATTTAAAATTGCTTTCAGAGGGTCTGGATATTGAGGAAACTTGCAAATATGCAAAGTTATTCTTGACATCTTTGCATTAACATTTTTGAAAATTGTTTATAGGTAGGCCTACCTATGCGTAGCATTTTTGGCTAGAAACGTGTTTAAAACGCATTTCAAAATGCCCAAATTATTTGCTGGGGGTAATGAATCTTCAGGAAAAAAGGAAAAAAAATTCCTAGTATAAGAAATGTGTGTCTCTCACATCATTTACAGTAAAATCTCAAAACAACAATAATGGAACTGGGAATGAGTAACAACTTTGAAATCTTATATGAATCAAAAAAGATTTTCTTACACAATTTTGCAAAAGAAATTGTTGTTAATCTGCAATTGGGACCTCTTAAAGACATAATTCAATATGAACGAGTGTGTCAGCAAAATAAATTGTGTATTTTCTTAAAATTTCAAATCAACCATGGCTAACAATTGTCAATGACCAATTTTAAAACATAATAATTGAAAAAACCCCCAACTTCTGTATATTTATTCGAATAAAATTTATTCATGATCCGATTTCGCAACAAGCATAGTTTTCAAATCATGATGAAATATTCCCAATATAATTCTAATTTTTTCAAAAATTGATTTTTGAAAGTTTTTACAGCGTCATTATATTATGTAACTTGAAAGCATACATTTGTGTCATTTTAAAAAGATATACGAAATTTAACTCTCAAATTCAAATTTTCGCGCTGTTTTTTTGAAATTTTTTCGAATAAGTGAGGCCTTATTTTTGATCAAAAATCGAAGAATTTTTTGCGGTCAATTCAAGAATAAATAAATCAGAAAAACTAAAAGAAACCTTCAAAATGCATTGCCTTCCAATATAATCAGGCGAATGCTGAACCCATGGATCAATAACCCGGTTATTAAACCCACTGCAAAATCAAGAATATCCCTCACACTGTTCCACAGTTTGCAGCAAAAGCAGGTGCTCATGCTTATGAAATAATAATTCCCAGCAGCAGAGAATCGGAAAAACGAATCTAAAAGGGAAATAGTTGAACAGGAAGAGAAAAAAGGAAAAAAAGGACAAATTGATGGAGAATAAATGGGGGAAAAGGACAGCAGATACTTTTTTTTTGGGAGATTGTGTAACTCAGCAATTTTCTCCTCCCCCAACAGAAACGACGTCCCTCCCTTTTTGAAAAGTCAGGATATCCGGAATTCTCCTCCTCCCCCTTTTTTTATAAATAAAATAATGTCTTTCTTTTTTTTTCGTTTATAGGAACATTTTGCCCCTTTATACTATATACAGTACAGCACGAAATACCCGAGGGGGAGGGTTTTTGTTTTGGGTGAAACACCTGCCGTCTGCTGTTTTTTTCCCGCCGGCGTTTTTGCTGTTGCTGCTGCTGGTGTTTGAATTGATTGATTTGAATTCGAATCCAAACACTTTTTTATTTTCGGCGAAAATTTGACATTTAATACTTTCGGGACAAATCAAATTATTTTTGAAAAAACAGCCTGAGTTTTTTTTTAAGTTCTCAGTTTTTAGGCCATCGTTTTCTCTTGGAATCTGCAGCTCAAAAGTAATATTGCTGAATAAATTCTTGAATATAATATAATTCTTGCAAGCAATTATTTTTTTCATTTTTCAAATATCTGCTATATCTTTCTCCAAGAAATTCGATTGATTTGGGCCTGTTTTCTTTCGCGTTTAACAGTTTTAAGTCGCTTAGAAAATCTAATTAAATGAATTATTAAAAAAAAAACGCGAGATGCTCTCAGTTAATTGAAAAAATTTCACGCTCAAGATACGACTGACAGACATGAATTTTGAAAAGCCAAAGAGATGTGCTGAAAACGCGATTTTTCTTTTAAATAATTGGACTTTTTTTCTAGTAAAATTTACGCATGTTTTTTTTTAGTGACTTTTTTTTCTTGCAATTCGGTTTTAAAATTACGTGAAAATTCAGTGATTGACAGCTTCACAGGTTTATATAGTCGAATTTCGTTTGGAAAAAACACGACGAATTTGAATATATTTTACGTTTATGCAAGATTTTAAAAAAAACCGGGTTTCATTATCGTCTCTTCGCGTGACGGGAGATTTGTTCTCCTTCTCGCATTTTATTTCTTATCTTTTCCTACCTCCTTTCGTATAAATAAATCTATGCATTTTTCATGTTTTATTCACGAATTTAAGAAGAAAAAAAAAATCCCTGCTGCTGCTGTCGCCTTTTATGTGCTGTTGGCCTGGATATAACTGAAACGTGACTTCGCCTCGAGGCACCTTCTGTTGCCCATGGGGCGAAAAAAAATATATATATATACAGTATATATATTCATATATATACTGTATTCTGAAACATATCTTCTCGGCCTTGTCGCAGCTGCGGGGCATTAACACACATTCACCTTGGCCTTTTCTCATCTGGATTATATATTTGAATTATTGTAGATTATTCATTTCGTCTTCATTTATTCGCGGGATTTGTGTGAAAGTTTCATCTCATTTTTTTCTGTTTTTTTTTTTGCGAGTGCGTGTGATTGTGAGAGAATGCGGTGCTTTTATATTGTGGTGTGCACAGGTGTCCTAATCTCCTCATCGAGAACAAGTGGTTCCGCATTTTGTTTAAAGATTATTATCATAATAATATTGAATATTTATTTATTTTGTGATGAAAATATTATTTAGCATATGTATGGAATGTAGTTCCCATGCATGGTGTTTTAATTAAATGCGATCTTTCGATGGATGATGTGACGACATTTTTTTCTCAGAGATTTTTTTTTTTCATGGGGCGAAGTGAAAATAATTTGATGTCTGAAAATTCGCTCTCCAAAATCAACATCACTTTTTCACAATGTTTATTTTCTCTGAAAATGAATTTCTGGAGAATTTACTAAATTATTCGATGAAAACATTTTCATGGTTAATTTTAAATCTGAGTCATATATCGTTAAAAGAAACGTGAATGGACCTGCAAAAAATCGTTGTAATAGCCTATACGCAAATAATTGGAAGCGTTCTCAGCGTAAATTATTTTCAACATGTTCTCTGCTGAAAACCAGAAAAGTGTGAATCAGTGCAGAAAAACATTGGTTAAAAAATCATTCTCTCCGAAAAAGTACTGTAAGTCGATGTATCATAAAAATTAAAAGTTGTCTCCAGTGGAAAATTTTGAGCGCAGTAAAAAGTAAAGTATACTCCTTGGATACTATATATTCATGAATTATACATATATATCTATATATTCATGTGATTCAGTGCCATTTTAATTGCAACTCAATTTTTAAATTGTGCAACGATTTTTTGCTTTGTCATGTTTCCAGAAAAACATAATGCAACTTCGAAAATCTTTGAGCAATTACAAAGATTTCTTGACTTTTTGTGGGAATTTTCAAAGAGTCGCATTCCATTTTAACGCTTCCTTATATTCAGATTATCATAAATTAAAATATTTATCAAGATTTCGTTAAAAAAATCTTTCTAGCTGTATTCGTTATAACGGGATTCGACCGGTAGTCAGTAAATTGTTGACAATCTTATCACTTCAGGAACTTCAGCACGCAATCCAGTAAAAAAGCAAACGGTTTCACACACAGGTTGATATTCTTAAAAAACGTTTTTCCTGCTCATTCCCCATGTATTCAAATAAATTTTATTTCTTCCATGTCCTTCCAGAGTTTTTTCAGTGAGTAAATTGTGGGTGGGAAAAAGCAGGAGTGCAAAAAAAAAAGCGACGGGGGCAGAAAAAAAAAGGGAATGCCGATTGTCTTTTTATAGTGAACAGCAGGTCGGAAAAATGCAGCCTGGAATGAGTTTGGAAGTGATCAATGAAGAAAGCAGTTTGTCCAGCAGTTTGAGCTCAAGTGTTGCTGCTGTGGTGCAAGAAACAAATTCCCTCATTTCTTCCAATAATGGGAAACACGCCAGCACATGTGTGAGTAACTTTCAGAAAAAAACAAATTTCCAAATAATCTTCTCCAAAAAATTGGAAAAAATAAATGTGAGGCTGAGGTGATGAAAAAAGTTTATGAATTTTCAATATAGTTTATAATATAGTGTACCTTCTTCATTGGATTGTTTGAATATAGTGGTATTAAATTGACAAAAAGTGGTGCATGATCTTGAAAGGAATATTGAAAAGGGATAATACTCTAATAATAAATGGAACAGGAATCTTTCTCTGTGAAGCAATAAAATCTTTTTACAATAATGAAGCCATCTTGGACCCAGAGGTCTGGGGGATCAAAACCACACTCTGCTACTAATTTTTTTAAAGAATAAAATTCCAATAACAAAATATTGAATCAACAGAAAAAAAATATTTTGCAGACTACACAACAAAACACATATTGCATAAGATGATGATTAAAATCGTCCTTCTTTCTAAGAGACATTTTTAAGTGCTTGTTTTTACTCCTTCTTTGACTTTAACCAGGGGCATTATTCAAGGAAAAAAGAACACAGGTCTTGAAACCTGCATTGGTGTTCCAGGCCTTCCCCAAACATCCAAATTCAGGATATCTGGTGAAGATTTCCACAAAAAGGATAAATGCATTTGTCTAACCATTAAATATAAATCTTTCTTTGTGATACAATAAAATCTTGTTACAATGAAGACACCAGGGCCAGGAATAGAAAGCTTTATTTATAGCAAAACATTTTTAAAATATATTGTTTCTCCTAGAAACATGAACTCAAGAACACATTTGTTTGTAAGCAATAATTTATTATTACAATATTTTTGTGGCAAGATATGTAAATGTGTATCAAAAATAGACTATTTTAAAGCAAGTCCCAAGTTCACTCATGTTAAACTCAACATTCAGTTGATTTATACACTCAACAATTACAGCTTGATGATTTTGAAGAAACGTGAGTAGAATAAAATACTGTACTGTATTTTCACTCCCAAGGTTTTCATCAAGTAATGTAATCAGTGAAAACTATGATTTGAAAATTAGAATTTCAAATGCTTTACTACTGTATATTAGAGCAAGGTTACAGCACTGTTATAAAGGATATCTTGATCAAAAAGTGTGCCATGATATTATTTCCCCACTTCCAAATGCAGTTTTGAGTATTTTGATACATTGCTATATGCATTCTAATTGTTGCAAAACATTTTTTTTTATTTCTTCAGAACCTCTCAAGGTTGAGGCATGTCTTATAATATTCTAAAGTAGTACAGCTGGAAGTACTTCCTGCTTTTTCATGTACACTGATGAACCTTACAAGGACATGGCATTGGATGCCATTTCCTTCCCTTTTTTTCCCCCTCATCTCAATCGTTTTTCTGAAGGCAATGCTGAGGTGGGAATATAATATATAGACCAATTATAGCTTCTGGTAATTGTGTTCCAGCAGCAAGTCAACCTGTTCAGCTCTGGATCACGCAAGAAGGCAACCAGTGTGGAATCTCTGCTGACAGAAACTAAAGAAAGTGAAATCCACTTCAATCATTTCAAGCGGAAAACACTTCCCTCCCATCTGTCAAACTGTATAGGATGCTTGCATGCAAGCATCCAATTTACTAAATCATGGGTTTACCCTATTCTTTTTTTGTGCAGTACTGTGCCAAAAAATGAGATGGTTTCCAAGTGAAGTAAAAGTTTTGCTGGACAGCTGTGAAGTGTCAAGCAATAGTTTTATTGTATTTTTTAAAGAGAGAAGATGCTGGAGACAGATTTTGAGATGCATATCATTGATTCCCCATGGTTTCAAGGGTTCCCTCAAAAAAACAATAAAATGGGTCACCTGATATTAGGCAATATCAGATGGGGCTGCAGTGTTTTATTCATGTGCATGACATCACCTGACTCAAATAAAAATAGGGTTATGCAAAATTGTGTCCTGATGTAAGATCAGCTGGAGTATTTATGTATACATGTCGCCATTCCATGCTTTTTACATTTTATATTTCACATAAGACTGTGGAAAGCTTTGCAAAAATGTATATATGTAAAGAATTTTGAAAGAGTCTCTGCAAGAAGTAACATTTGTAATGAGATTAAATTAACTTTTCATTTAATTTTTGGAAGCACTCAAAGCCTTGAAAGCAAATTTCAAAATCAGTATGAAAAAAAACTTAGCATATGCAAACATTATTTTACTTGATTTCACAAATTGTTTCCCTTGAATACAAATCTCATTTTGGAGTGGAATAGTATTGGCATCCAATGAGTGACCCACTGGATATAAATATTCCTGCACATAATTTAGGAATATAGTACTGCATATATAGAATCCAACTTCCCATTTCGGGCATTGCCATGCCAGTTGGGCCTAACTCCCAAATAACACCCACAGCAAGTTTCTTGCTTTATAGCCATATTTATGGATGTACAGTAATATCTCTGAAACTCTTCAAGGAAACCTTCCAATAACCTTAAATATTATTCCTTGAACAAAATTTTGTGATCAAAAATTTACACATTGCTAGTTGAAGTCTATGCTTCTGAATAAAGTAACCCACAAGCAGTGTATTCATATATATAACTGGTGTATGTTTATTCTTAATGCAATAAATAAAGTCAAGACCACTGACCCCTCAGCGTCTCATACACCTTGGTCTATAGTTTCTCGTCAACCGGTTTCAGGTTTTCCCGTTGATACCGCGGGAGTAGTGAACCGTTGTGCAAGCGTTGGAGCTTGATGACAATGAAGACATCTCATCACAGCACAACGACATGCGCGAAATCATGCTGGACAAGACCGAACACAAAAACAACAATAACGGTCAAGATCAAAACAGCCAGCATGAAGATGACGGCATTGGAGATGAAATCCTCACTGAATCTTCATCCAGTGTCAACACATCCCATGATGACAATGACCACAGCAGACCTGTTAGTGCCAGTGAGTTCGACCATTTTTTTGACATTCAGTTTTTTATTACAATGAAATTCTGTTACACCAACAAACTTTTGGGGACTTCAGAATTTTTTTATAATGATATTTTCAAAGACCTACCAAAATAAGCAATTGGACAATAAATATATGCATTATTAAATATTTTCATTTAATTTCAAATAAATTAACATCTTGTTACAACAAACTTTTGGGGACTTCAGACAAAGTTTGTTTTAATGAATGATTTGTCATAACAGGCTTTTATAGGAATTAATGACTATATTTAAATTTTTCACATCAGCATAATACCTGCCTCACAATGAATCTTATTTTTCTGGCACTCTCATATTTTTTAAATTTTTATTTGAAAGCTGCTGAATGGCCTGAAAGAAATTAACTTCAATCATGCATTCCATGAGTTGTACCAATCTCTTCATTAAGATGATTGTGCATAAATGGAACCACTTGAAAACATATTTTTGTTTTTGAACACAGCTATATACAGAAAAATACTATCAGTCAGATTTGAGACTGGAAAATTCAGAGTGTCTGCCTTAGTCAGGAAATTTCCACCTGGAGAATCTATTGAACATTTCTCACAATAGTTTTGTTACTGGAATTGGAAAGTTTTTTATAATAAGAGATTGTTTTATCAGCTTTTGCCTGGACTTGAGAAAAAGCTTGTTTTTACTGTACTGAAAAATGTGTTGTATTGGCATTTGTAGTAATAAGATTTTATTGCTGTATCCACGGTTCCATCACATGCACTGAAAAATTACTGTGTAAATCAGATACACGCTTTTCATGAATTCAGCACGTTTGTTTGGACAGAGACAAATATAGACTCAATATTCCGGAAGGAATTGTGCAACCGTCTGACGAAACTTACGTATTCAATATTCTCCTAAGTTTACATCAAAAGGACGTCCAGTCTACTGAATAAGGAAGACGCAAAGTTCCTTCGTAAACGTAAGTACTTTCTTTCGAAACATTATATACGAAGGAAAACAACAAAGGAACACGTGCTTATTGATCAAAATAGATAGGCAAGCACAAAAGCTTTGGTCTGGTTATTTCTGCGAAATCCGGAATCCTAAAAAAATCTTCTTCATATATTTTTGGTTCCCAAACTTTTCCAAAAGTGTTCATATATTTTTCAAAAGCTTTTGCAATGCCTTATTTGAGGCGATAGAATTGAGATGAAGGTGAAACAGAAAAGGACATTGAAGAGGCAACATTTCCACCTTTCCTATACTGAGCTCAACAAAATTTCAGATTTATTAGAATAATTATATAACAACTAATACTGTATTTATTTGCATGAATTTGAAAGATTTCTATATAATCAGTTTTCATCATGCAGTTACAGTCTCCTGCTGTGACTTAATATTCAATTTTGAATAAAGTATAGACCAGCAGTCCCCAACCTTTAATTTGCAGACTGGCAACAGTATTCAGAAATTGTTTGCCAGTCCACAGGAAAATTTCTCAAGGATAATAAATTTCTCAAAACTATGAATGGAGGAGATTACAGTTCTTTATCTGAAATTTTTGCAAAACAATTGCAGTTAAAATTGTCTTGGGAAGAATAAAACTTTTGTTTTTCTCCTAATAACACTTTGTACAACCTTGGATGTAATGAGAAAAATTATTTTAAATTTTCATTCTGAAATTTTTGTTCAAGCCCACGTACCTTCCTAATTTTTGAAGACATTCCACTACACCTGCTTAATTGCTTCTCAACTTAATTTGTTTCTTGCAAAAAAGCAAAAATTTTCAATGCCTGCCATAATGTATTTCAGGGAAAACTTCTTCAAGTGTGCAAAAATTTTGAAAACGTTGCTGGTCTGCAGAACATTTTTTGAAAATTTGCCACTTGGCAAAAACTTTTATGGAAATTTGCTGGCCCACAAGCCCAAATAGGTTTGGTAACACTGTTTCAGACTGTATTTGCAACTTTTCAAAATGCAGGAAATCGTTGACATCATTTGTTATTTTCAATGTTTAAAAAAATCTTGGTGAGCATTTTATTCAATGACATGTCTGCTAATCAAGTAACTTTTCTCACATACGTAAGCTATGACAAAGAAGTTGTTTAGGTCAAATGTGATTAAAATACATCATGGCTTCCCAATTATCTGAAGCAGCAAGACAAAAAATTATTAAGATTGCTTCTGCAAACTGTATGTATGAAACATTTTAAATTAAAGTTTTTATTAATGATGCTGCCAATCACTTGAGTGAGTTTTTCAAAATTCAAGTGAATAAACACATATAGAAAGTGTGTGTGCAACATTATTCTTATCATGAATTGCTCTCTGATTTACTGAAGCCAAAATAATCCACTGTACAATTAAGGAGTCATAGAGGCTGACAAATTAAATCTCATTAGGAAATACTTCCTTTTTTGATGATCAAGACTGAAAAGTACTGCCTGGAAATGATTATGAAGTACTGTATCTGGAAAAATGATCTTCAGAATGCAAGGAAGCCTATCGTATATATATTTCCTGGTGAGAAAATTCTTGAGCAATTTCCGGTCTTTCCTCTTTTTTTCATCAGGTGGAGCAGTTCCTTTTTTGCGTCCAGATTCCACCAGCTCAGCAGAAGCTGAAGAAGATGGAGATGCACCTGTTCCTGCCCCTAGGAAACACAAGTCTGCTCAGCAACAACCCCTTGCTGCTGAAGAAGAATTGTCATCAACACTTGCAGAACTTGATGAAACTCATCCTCACCCTGAAGCAGCTGAAACTGCGCCAAAAGTGGAACCAGTCCTGATTGAAACAGTGGCTGAAGTTCATCAAGCTGAAGAGCCTTTGATGGATGTTGCTGACAACATAGTTGAGAAAATTATTCCTTCACCTGCAACAAGTGAAAAAGGAGATGAAGAAGCAATTCTTGAAACTACAACCACAGTTGAAGCATCAGCAGCAGAGACTGCTGCTGATGCTGATGATAGTTCAGTGAAAGAATTGAAGACTGAGCTGGCCCAAGATGATGATGTTATTCAAGAAGAACTTGTGGTTGAGGATTCAAGGTCCTTTGAGAGTCTGAAGAATGCAATTGAGGAGCAANTTCTTGAAACTACAACCACAGTTGAAGCATCAGCAGCAGAGACTCCTGCTGCTGATGATAGTTCAGTGAAAGAATTGAAGACTGAGCTGGCCCAAGATGATGATGTTATTCAAGAAGAACTTGTGGTTGAGGATTCAAGGTCCTTTGAGAGTCTGAAGAATGCAATTGAGGAGCAAATCATGGGAGTAGTCGTCCTCCGACTTCGTCTGGTCGGACGTCGTGGTCTCGGTTGACAATGTAAGGAACTATTTATGTGCAGATCAGGTCTTTTTGAAGACCTCTTACTCCTGTACCTTTAGGTACTTTGGTACATTCCTAAATCTGAACCTGCTGATGATTGTGGTAAGTCTCATTATTTAAAAGAAGTTATGTCAATCAAAATGCACCAAGTATGGTGCCTCATGACTTGCCCAGCAAATAATTTGGACATTGCAAAATGCGTTGGGAGGGCTACAGAAAGCTCCTGCTGCTAAACAAAAGAGACAAAAATTAATAAAAAAAAACCTCAGCAGAATAAAACTAATTGGTAAGAGACAATGGCTGGATTTGGCAAAATTTCCTGAATAAAAACGATTGCATTTCAAAGCGTACTGAATTGAAACATGCACTTTCTGCAAAATAATTATAAAAAGAAAGTTAAGTTCCTGCCTTTTCTGGTCCCAAAAGTAAAAAAAAACTTCTGTGAGGAAGTACAAAATTTCCAGGAATCTTGCAAAATTATGCTTAAAATTGTATACTATAGTCACTTGCTGAAAAAAAAGTTTAAAACTTTCTTTGCCCTGCTTTTCTTTTACATCTTTCCAGATGAATGTTTGGAGAGCTTGACCCCACTTCCCAAGAACAGGGAAGTGAATGTCAATTATACTATAGTCACTTGCTGAAAAAAAAGTTTAAAACTTTCTTTGCCCTGCTTTTCTTTTACATCTTTCCAGATGAATGTTTGGAGAGCTTGACCCCACTTCCCAAGAACAGGGAAGTGAATGTCAAGGAACTCCCAAAACCTCTCACAGTGAAGAGAGTCAAGGCCCTTTTTGAGAACTTCAATCAACATGAGGCCCTGAGTGAATTGAAAGCAGTGAAAGCCAATCGCAAGAGCCTCATCCTGCGCAGAGTCAGCAATAATAATGCTGGTGGATCATCAGCAACACCAGGCCTTGAAGAGGGTGTCAGCACCAAGAGGCCATTTGTGAAAGCACTTTCCTTCTACAGGTGCTTATCCTTGTCCACTGTGGCAGATCCCAGGCCTCAGCTCAACAGGTGTCCTTCTGATGAGAGGGATCTGAAGCAGGGCTGGAGGTGTTGGTCCCCTGTGCCCAGCAGTGATGAAGAAGACAATGACACTGATGGACAAGTGCAGGAGTTCCCCATGTTGTTGAGGACTAAGCAAATTGACCCCAAGGTGCTGACCACTTTTCTTATACTGGAGCTGCTTCATTTAAAACAGTTAATTCTGTAAAACTGGAAGAGGAACCATGACACAGTACTTGAACCTCTCCAAGTTTAATTTCAATGGACCATTAAAAAAATGTGACACAGATCAATGTTTTTTTTAGGTTTTGAGTTACCGTAATAACAAGCATTTTTCTAGTGAGAAACAGAAGAATTGCAGGAAATTGTAAATGGTGATATTCTGGAATTGTATATGGTGATAATTGGTTTCTTTAATGAGTTGAACAGGATGCTGAACTTGGAAGCAGGGGTTCATTTGCCAAATTTAGTCTTCTACTTCCTTCCAAAATGCATCAGATTACTTTTTATTGCTTTTATCTTTCCTGAGTCAAGAAATTATTAGTCAAAGGGAGTACAAATTTGAGTTGGAGGTTTTAAGAGGAAAAGCATGGTAGGGAGGTTTCTAATGCATTGTTTCAAAGGGAATCTTGACAGGGGACTTGAAGCAAATTTTATTTAGTGAGGCATTCAACTTTGGGAGGTTTGAGTTATTGAGGTTCAACTGTATCATTTGACAAAAAGAAGATCAGAATTCATACTACTTTACGCTCAGTATTTCTTCCAGAGCTCCGCAAACTTTTCAACAAATACTCACAAAAAAAGGATTAAAATTCATTGTTCCGTCTTTCTTGAAGGCACTGGAAAAGCTGAGGTCATTCNAAATTTGAGTTGGAGGTTTTAAGAGGAAAAGCATGGTAGGGAGGTTTCTAATGCATTGTTTCAAAGGGAATCTTGACAGGGGACTTGAAGCAAATTTGATTTAGTGAGGCATTCAACTTTGGGAGGTTTGAGTTATTGAGGTTCAACTGTATCATTTGACAAAAAGAAGATCAGAATTCATACTACTTTACGCTCAGTATTTCTTCCAGAGCTCCGCAAACTTTTCAACAAATACTCACAAAAAAAGGATTAAAATTCATTGTTCCGTCTTTCTTGAAGGCACTGGAAAAGCTGAGGTCATTCGGAACTTCGGTGACCTATTTCGGAGGTCAAATGATCCAGAGTCAGCCCTACACAA
Source organism: Notodromas monacha (assembly GCA_905338405.1). Lineage (NCBI taxonomy): Eukaryota > Metazoa > Arthropoda > Ostracoda > Podocopida > Cyprididae > Notodromas > Notodromas monacha. The sequence continues at coordinate 2,235 of CAJPEX010004857.1, read as the reverse complement.
ACACCTTTGCAAGAGAAATCATGAGCGAGATCCAGAGGGAAAACAAGACTTCACTGCCGAAAATCATCGGCTGCATCTTCAAACAAGATCCTAGGTGATTTGTTACATCAAAATTGCACTTTTTTTTGCTGCTCCAGTGTCGCCATCTTCCATGCGTTCTTGACCCTATAGACCCCAAGGTTTTTTCTCAGCAGAAAAAGGGACTCGACGAATGGAGCACCGAATATCTGAAACCGGACAACGCTGATTAACTGGCAAAATCAACGCCATTCGACGTAGTATTTTCTTCAGAAGACGGATTTTTTTTTTCAACAGCATTGTTGGATGGACGAATCTGCGAAAAGTGATATGGTTTTGAGAAAAAAAATTGTAAAGGATTGAAATTTTGTGCTCTTTCTCACTCTTGAAAAAAGCCGCATTTGTAGAACCATCGCCTGTGAAATGTGTTGCAATTAGTTGTTCCATGTCTTGGTTTTTTTTCTCTGTCGCTCTTTCTGTTTTTAGAATGAGATTTTTGCAGTAAACGCGGTTGGAACTATGTGAAAAAAAAACGTCGCAATGATTGAACAAAAAAACCCCAATTCGGATAAAACGAATTCTTGTTCCAAAACAATTTAGGAGAGGAAAAAAAGAGGGGATTTCGAAGCGAAGTTTTCTCTTTGCTTTCAAATAAGCAACAAAAATTTCACACAATCACGGTAATCAACTCAAATCACGTTTCACCAGCAGATATACTCATGCTTCCTGAAGGGGAGCCGCTTTTACAATTTTTACCAACAAAAAATCCGTACCAATAATGACAATACAGTACATTTCACGACAAATGTAACTCGTTGAAAATTCCGTGCAACGTTTCAAACCTGCCGTCCCAAATTGTAAAGCCATTGTTCTTTTCTTTCTCCCCCCCCCCCCTGTAGCATATTTACAATTTAACTTCAGCTTCTTCAATCTCAACTGAAAGACGACGACAATATCTACTCGTTCCGGAAAACTTCCCGTCAGGAAAAAAACAACAAAAATTCCCGTCCGCAATCAAACTCGAGTCAGATACAATTGCGAAAAAATGCCCCTCATCCGATTGCTGAAAAATAAAATACATAGGCCAAAAAACGAAACTGAAAGCAGCGTCTTCATAAATAATCAGATATTCTTTTATCGATTAAAAGAATCGCCTTCGTTGCCTATAAGCGAATAAAACGAAAGCATGTTGCGTGTAAAAAATGTGAAACTTACAGTAGCCTCGGCGTGGACTAAGACTTCTGTGTAAAAACGAAAAAAAAAAAATCGGAATGATAGTCAAAAATTCGGGGGGCTATAGGAATGGTAAATATTTAAATTGGGTTTTTTTTTTTTTGCGCGTTAGGCAGTTTCCATGATGCTATCGTGATCATTGTCGCTCGACGACTTGTTCCGTTGTTGGGCAAATTGGACTTGAACCTGATCCAGTCTCTTCTTCAACTCGGTCACTTCTCGTTCCAAGCTGTGGATCTTGAAGTCCTTCTCTTTAAGGGCACCTTTCAGGGTTCGGATTTCGCTCTTGAGTTCGCCGACTGAGGCTTCTTGGATTTCCCCGAGGGCGTTTTCTTGGGCTCCGTTCATGTGATGGGATTCGGTTTCCTGGAACCCCTAAAAAAAAAAGGGGCACATCTATCACCACAAGATCCAACAATATTCCACATTTCACAAAACAAATATGAAAAAAAAGATGCTTCCACTGCTGTTGAAAGGAACTAATTCTTCAAATAGTGGCCCAATATGCGAGCTTCAATCCGTCTTTCTTCAATCTTTCAGGACCAATAATTTCAAAACCATTCCTTCAAACAATTCATGCACAAGAATGAACGGAAAAGTCTAAAACTTTTCAAAAATATTTCGAAAATCATCCAGAGAGTGCAATAGAGTCTCAGCAGAGTGAGGATTTGCAATCCATAGACTGAGTCCTCTGACTTGGTACATAACAATGACGATTTATTCCGATTTTACTTTTCCGAGATTTTACTGTGCAAGAAAGGGATCTTCACCTTTCGAAGTATTCCAATAGACGAGGCTTCTTTCATGGGAAGTGAGTCGACTGACATGGACATGACATCTCCACTCTGCAGAAAAAAAGAAGCGATGAAAATTGCAAATTCAGTAGGAAAAAAAAAATGAAGAGAACCTTTTTCGCAGCCGGAGCAGAGCCAGTCCTGTCTCCCCACAGTTTCTGAATCTCATGAAACCTCGTTGCCCCAGGGG
>CAJPEX010004856.1:0-19269 GCA_905338405.1 Notodromas monacha | reverse complement strand
ATCGACTCCATAAAAGTTGTACTCACTGCACCTTTGGTTCTCACATTGATTCGCGGTAACACTCACGGAATCTTTTCTATTTTCTTCTGCTGATTAATGTACTAGACTACGCATTTGTTCGGGTGCAGTAAGCACTCATTTGTACGAAAGGTCATTGGCAAGATAAAAACAACAAAAAAAACATATGAGCGGCATAAAAAGTGAAACCCAATCATCGGAGCTTTGATCAACCGGAAATCCGACTAACCCTATCTCTAAATTCCTGATCAGTGATATAGGCATGATTTTTTATTGGGTCTGAATCATAAGTACAGTAATTTTATTTAGGCAGAGTCATTGACCTCCCGGATCGTCAAATTTAATGAACTTCAAAATGCGCGAATATGTTGCTAGTATTAAACCAGGTTATTCTTTATTTTTGAAGCTGCTGCATAACATTGTGCTGCATACATTTCATACATGGTAGATATCTGATTATTAGAATTTCGGTTCACATGTCACTCGATCAATATTCCGGAAATTTGAAATAATTCTAGGAAATTAAGCGAAAAAAAAGTCTCCCTAATGTCAATGTTGAGGGACTGCTTCCTTCGCGGTGGTCAACTTGAATTTTGTTCAGAATTTTATTTTCATCACCGGATCATTGAATTTTTCATCATTGAAAGACCAATTTTTCAATAATTTGTCGTCCGCATTACGGTAGTGCGTTGATCAGCCCTGCTCTTTTCAATTTTTGTTGCGCAATTCTTTTTCGACTTCTTCAAGGAACTTATTTTTCTGCGGTGCTTTTCATTATAAATTTAATTTAACAAGCTGTCAATTTAATAATAAGATAGGCCTAGCTAAAGGTTAGTAGCATCTTCAAGCAGGACTCTTTATGTAACGATCATTGTGGGACACACACCACAACGCATGTCGCACAATACAATGCTGGTATTTAATAGTCACATGATTTAAAAGGGCAAGAAAAATATTATACACTGAACCAAGCAATCCACCCTGGAGTACTTACTGCTCTGCAAATAAAAACCCGTGAGGTCATTTATTTCCTTCTTAAAGGAGTGTCTCCAGAATGTCGGAGGCATCAATTCATTAACGGAATTAGGCATCCGGCGCTGATGAACGGAACCGTGCTCCTGTGTGGTCCTTCCTCGTGTTCGACCTTAAGCCTGAGAATTGCAGCCAACTAACACAAATAGCCACAGGACCGCATTAACAGCTTCCATGAGGCAAAAAGTGTCGAATGATTGCATCTTCACGTCCCATGCATGTTTTAAACCCCTTCCCGGGAATGCGCTCTCGTTCATTCTCCGGATCAGGTTATGAACATAGTTTCGTCGACTTTCCCACAGAATTTCCGCGGGAACGCGGAACTTTTTTCGTCAACTGAACCCATTCAGTCGATACCGCGTGACACCCAAAACACGCATATGCACTTCAAACTAAAGAGCAGCTCAAATGTTCGGGTTCACGGATAATTCTGGAAAGGATTGATCGCAATTTATAAATTATCGAATTTATGAGGGGATCGATAAATATTTTACCAATATTCCATATTTTCAGGGTGTTTCGCTCCTTTCAGATCAATGAATTGAACAAAATGAGAAGGACCCTCGAAGCCAACGATGTCTTTCCTCAGAGGGAACAGGAAAATCGCTCTTTCCAACCAAATAATTCCCCTGTCCTTTTAACTTTACTCGATAGATACGTTAGCTGACGTAAATCGTTTAGTTACCCTTGTTTACTTTAGAAGGATTTTGTGTCTTTCTAGTCAGCAGTCACCTTCCGTATGAACTAAGAGTTTCCGAAATATTAATTCAAATACAGATAAGTTCGAACGGCAATTTTCACACGTAAATTCGAATAAATGGGAAAAACTAGTAGAAAGGGTTTCGGTGTACGCGGCGTATACTGTACTCATTATATCGGCTGCAATCTTACCCCAAAAAACAAAAACAACCAAAAACCGTATGCGACGTATGTGAAAAAAACCATACTCCTCTCTTGCCCACTTTCAACTCATTGAATTTAACTTGTTTTTCTCTGGTTCTTTGCGTTAAAAGATACTGTAATTATCTACTGCATTTCCACTTCTCGGAAAGTTTAAAAACTTTTCGAAATCGACCTCTCAGACTTTCAGAGTTTCCATGTACACAGGGCGCATTTTTCATGGATAGACAAATTTTCAAGGTTCATTCAAGATTTCTTCATTACTGGCCGAAAATTGAGGCGCGGTCTATATCTGCACGCGGCTTCGAGTGGCGTGAATTTCGTGAATTCTAAGTTTAAGCTCCTCCTTTACAGAACTTAAGCAGCTCCTTCTAGATGAAGAAGGCCATTCTTTCAGGGAAAACTTGGAAAACTAGCGTTTTCTGTTTATAACATCCAGTAGAGCGTTTTTACTCTTTCTCTGATAACGAGTATGCGGTGCGTCGTTCTCTACGCCCCTATTCCACGTGGTCGAGTGTAGGTTGACACTTGATGGCTCGTGAGCGGAAATTCGTGCGGCGCCAGGAACCCAGACGGGGTTCAGCGTCTCGCGCGACCTTGGAGCCCGTCGATTGGCGCCGAGATGTCAACCCGGACGGAAAGCAAACACTCGCCCACCGCGCATCATGCAAAACAGCTCGAACGGCGCTTCCGACTCTTGCAAAAAAGGGGACGGCTCTTTTCGTTTACGTTTCGCCAGGAACTCTATTTTTCGCGTGCAAAGAATTCCGATGCTTCGAAGGGGATTCGCTGATCAAGTGAATGGGCTCATCTCGCATCTTACTCATTAGATGCGAGCATTGTTCTTCTTCGTTGCAAAACTTTCAAGGCGAGGCAGCGTTTATGCACCATATATGACTGTAATGCGATCGAACAAAGTTTGAAAATTCACGATCTCATCTCGCATCTTACTCATTAGATGCGAGCATTGATCTTCTTCGTTGCAAAACTTTCAAGGCGAGGCAGCGTTTATGCACCATATATGACTGTAATGCGATCGAACAAAGTTTGAAAATTCACGAGAGATATGCTCAGTTGTGAGATCTCTCCTCACTGGGGCTTCTAAATCCGCCATAGCGAAAATATGTTTCGCTTTCGTATCCTCGAGTGACTTGTCCTCTTTTCAGATCAATTCCCAACTCCTTAGAAGGCAAACCACCTCGACAGAAAAATACCGCGTGATACTGCCACATGAAAGGTACAACGTGAAAACTGAATTGAGAAGTCCAGCACTTTATCCAGTGACTCTTGGTGCATTAAGGTGATGAGGTTCCTTGCGACTATACGTTTCATTTTCTACCGAGTGGTTCCACGGGAAGCTCACAAATTTGAATGTTCCGTGGCTCCAAAGTACAATCGAACCATTCAACAATGATTCACTGGCCAATTGCCATCACTTGCTGAGAAAATCGAAGAGACTGAGCAAAACATATGATACGTTCAGATTTGGAACTTCCGGCAAATTGCACGAACAAAAATTCGTAAATGCCAGTTTGCGGTGAGTGCCAATGCAAATGTGCATACCACCGGTCCCGCTGAATTAAAACGAAATAATTTCATTTAGAAAATTGAAAAAAATTCCCTCTGCACAAAAAAAAAAATCGCACAACACCGCCGTTTTTAATTAAATTTCTTGTGATTAATGAATTGTGCCACGAAAAAACCATTCTGCTAAGGCTTTTACTAATAATACATCGAAAATACATACTTATTCCGACCCAGCTCAGTTTCCGGCTGGAATCTAATGTTCGATCTCATTTGTCAAAATTCAAATACCCGAGCTTTACATTCCAGAAGGGTAGAATGCCATACTTGTCACTCTTAGACGATGGTTAGTCTAAACAAGAAATTCTGATGTCATCAAAGCGTTATACAGTACTGTACTGTAAAACGAAACTAACATATTTGGAATTTTTAGATGAAGACATGCTTGCTTATTTGAAACATGGGAACTCACATGGTACACAGAATTTGTGCTCATAAGCTTGTTATCAGGGCCCTTATTCATAGAAGAGTGAACCATCCGCGCGAAGATTAACGTTGATCATCAATAGATTGAATCCTTTTTTTCGCAAAAAAAAAACAGTTTGAGAAACCCCTTTATTATTTTTTGAAAATCAAAGATGAAGTGCATATTCAACAATGAGTCCTTTTACATGAGTCATGAGAGTGAACGAAGTTGGATGCACAGTAATGAATCCGCGTATGTCTAAATATGAGCCCACACTTGACTTGACCACTGCAGAATAGGTAGATATTCCTGAGACGAGTTGCGAGACTAGAAAGTGGTTGCGTCAACTGCTGAAGGCTCGCATTGTACAGTACCACAAAGAACAGCATATGTGCATGCAACTTGATTGCCTCTAGTCCAAGCAAAACAAGGAGTTGGAAAAAAAGCGAAGAAAAAAAAAAGGCACCGGCGCGGCGGCGGCGGCGAAATAGCCGACGCCGCTTGGCGAGATAACCGCGGAGTTCAACCCCCTTCCTGAGGTGCCCTCGGGCCATGAATTAGCACAAAACAATGCTAGCCCAGGAACAAAGACACTAAACAACCCCTTATTTGTCTTGGACCGTGAACCCCTACGAGATTTTCACCGATTGCCCTCGCCGAACAAGCTCTTTTGCACATCGCTGAGGCCGATTGCATAACATCAACAATTCTTCCTCTCGACGAGATCCAATCAACTAACAACTTCGTTCTCCCGTTTCAGTGGAGCACCCGTGTTTTTTTTTCTAAATTTTTGTAGGTCTATTCGATAAACAGATTTTAACTCGAAGTTATCGTTTTTTTCAACTGCATCTCTCCAACGTGCAACTCTTACAATGAAAAAAATACTGTCTTACACGCAACCCGGATTCGAAAGATAAATCATAATACAACTTCCATTATCCCGGTTCAATTAAAACGAGGCATCTGTTTAGCCATGCCCATAATTTCCATTCATTGCGATAAACAAATATGCGGTCGTACCTGATCATGTAATTTTCCCTTTCCTTGTTTTATTATCATAACTGACAGATGAATCGTCTGGATTATTATCGCATTTCGAGACTTGTTGGAATGCGAATAGTCGTATCACGTCAAGTCATTCTGGACTATTTTCACCTATAGAATAATACAGTATTCCCTCTATTTTCTATTACTCGGGATATTGAATAATTCAGGCAAGAGCACCAAATCATTATCACAACTGATCAGTTCTCGAGTAAAAACATTTCCGCCAGTTCCACGAAACATACAACTCTGAAGAAATTAAATGACGATCTCCTCGAAATTTTCCTTGTTGGTAGATCTTTGATTTCTGCTATATTTGGCCAAACTTTGCCTCCTACATTTCAGTACAATCATCGTCATGTGAATATTTTCTCTGTTATAAGTTTGAATCGAAATGAAAGCCCACAATATAAGAGTGATTTCAATAAGTGATATGATGAGACATTTTTAAATGCGGTTATCATTTCATGAAGAGAAAATATATACTGCACTTCAACAATTTCAGCACGAAGAGCCATTCAGTACCAGGGATTTGAAGGTTTGTTTTTTTTTTTGTTGCTGAAACGCCGTAGAAAAAAGTCTGAGGAATATTTCATGGTGGCGTGACTTTCATGAAATCCGAATTTCCTTTTGCGCTTTGCCCCAGGAAACTAAATTTGCAGCTCTGTGAAAATGTATAAATGATTTATCGAGTCTACCAAACTGATGGAATTGTCCGCTCGAGATCACCCCGGATGCGACGGAGACGCAACTTCATCCAGTCGGTGGGAAAGCGGGAAGGAAGAAAAATCACTGCCCAGACGCTGGACTAATTGGGGCGGATAGGATTAAAAGAAAGGAGGGAAAGAGAGTCTCTTAGCGACGTCAAGGTGTAGTGGATGTGACAAAGAACCCTCCGGGGAGTACGTGAAGCTCGTCACAAATTGGTCCGACGTCGGCGACCCGGGGTATTTTTTATGGGAGAAGGACAAAGATGCGCCGCAAAGAGAGGGTTTATAACGTGTAGATGGCCCGCGGCGAGCTGGCTTTGATTCCTTGTCTTTATCGGATCTGATGATCGATTTGAAAGAACTGCCGTTTGGGTCCTCGCGCGCGTGTGGCCGAGACGCTTGCAACATCGCCGGAGAAGAAACCATCGCGGCTTTTAAGTGAAGTTCGAGGAATGTATGAACAGAAAAAAGTTGGAATTTTCAGAAAAGCAAATGCTCGGCGTCACACAGAATTTCACGCAACGCGGGAAACGAACTCAAGCGACGCGTGTATTCCTACTCTCAAGATTTATTGATGGTTATCATATCGTTGAGTGCCCGGTATTAGTGCGGTCAAATCAAAGATGAAAGATTTTTAAATTTATGTAGAATGCTCACGAACGTTCCCGACGAAGTTCAAGACTCGAAAATAAGATAAGTTCAAGTTCCATTTCGGTCGCGCAACATCAACCTTCACATCGTGCTCAATACAAAAAACAAAAAATCCGATATTGAAACCCAGGGACATGTGTTGTTACAGTAATTTTTGGTCATACCAACTTGTACCTAATATTGAAATACCGCATGCGTGAAAATACTGAGAGCGTGTTTTCAAAACACGCTGATTTTTGACCAAACCGCTCAAAATAAACCATGGGTTGCGACCGTTCCACGAATTTTTTCCTCGAAGTACTGCTTTGATAAGTATGGAATGGAATCTTTTTCATTTTTTTCCAGAAAAATATTAGAATGACCGAATTTAGAATGCAATAAATCGGTTTACAAATCATCGAGCTCGAGAAGAAATTTAATCGACGTAATGAGATCACGTCCCCTTTCTACGGATTTATGAATTAAAAATATTTTTGGGAATCATCTGGACAGCATTCTGTATAATATTTCAAGTTTACGGAATAAATTACCGCTGAACTCCTACTCGAAGAAAGCGAAGATTAAGTTTAAAATTTTCCGGAAAAACAATATATGGTCGCTGTGCACTTTGTGCAGTACAAAATTTTAATCCTAACAGAATGAAAATAAACTCTGATCACCACCCTGTAATGTTACGTTAAAAAGATACGCCTTTCTTTCTCGTCGAGCAAGAATGCCTGCCAAATCACATTCATCCTTTGCATAATCGTCTCATTGACATGAAACGTTTTTCCCAAGAACTGTTTGAAAATTCCACAGAACAAAACTTCACACGACCGCCGAAACAATCTGAAAAAAATTTCATTCCGGAAGCCTTTGAGCAAGAACTCCTACCCTCGCACGTACAGCCTATACGTCCTTCGAGTAGGGGTGGGTTTAATTTCAGAAGTCTGATTTTTGGGAGCCAGAAAGGCTATTCACTTTAAAAGATAAAATAATGCTTGATCAGCGCTGGAAAATGAGTAATGACAGAGAGACATCCAATCGAAGGCAGAAACTTTTCGGGTAGCCCATGAAAAAGTGCCCGCTACAGGAATTCTGTAGACTTGCGCTGTCTTTCGCAACGTTGGGAATGCTGGATGTCAGCTAGAAAATTCGAAGGGGAATTCTCGAGGTTTCTCCGCGCGTAATTCCAGAGGCCCTAGGGAGTACTTTTCGGATCCCTGTTCTTCGCGTGCCGCACAGTTCTCAGCTCCAGATCGTATCAATGATCGTTTCCTTTCGCAGACTGCGGGGCATTAAATGTTTATCCCTTTTCTTGAAGGATGGTTTCTTCCGCCAGTCCTGAACTCAAGTTTTGTTTGGAGCCTCGCAACAAGCATCTGCAATCTGAACATTCATCTCTAGGCTGAGGTTTTCGGTCGATGTCTTGGAAATGCATTGAGATCATGTACGAACAGGAGCAACAGAATTTACCTTCTCACGTTCAGTATTTCCTCCATTTCACAGCCGCGATGGGCGGAATGCTGCTCAGTTGCAACATCTTGGATGAACGGAGATAAATACAGTAAAACGACGGTTACGTTGCTTCGAAGTAATACTGTATGAAATTTATCAGATGCTGTTTCCAAGCTTCAATAGCATGAAGAAGCGGTCCTAACGACTTCCTAGTTCGTAAACATTTGCGGGACTTGCAAAAAAAAAAAAGGTGTCGTCGTCGTACGGCGGATTCGATGAATACGTAGACGGTGTTCAAGATACGAAAGTTTTACGACTTGCAAACAGGAAGTAAGCAAATTCTCTGTTTGGTCAATCCAAATATGGCGTCTATCGCGAAGCAAGGAAGGAATCAGCAACGTCGTTGCCGATTCCTTCTGCTTGGATACTCGACGTCGATATTCCGCTGGATAACCGACTTAATTGCACGGGCTTTGACTGACTCGCATAGCGGATTATATTTTTTTTTAGACTGCCTGGCTAATTTGCATGTACTTGATCTCATCCATGTTTTCCTTTGCAGTACTGGTTTGATTGTCGGCTTGTTCGAAACTCATTTATCGACTCGTGAATCGTTGGAACAAACTCGATTGCGTTCCTTATCGACAGCCGCCTCGTCAGACCCTCGTTTTCGTCCGTCGCCACAAAAAAAGGCTGGGATAAGTGGCGTCCAATTGTCGCGATAAAAAGGACCGCGCCGAGCCGCCGAAAGCGCGTAAATTCATCTTGACGTTGTTCAACAATTTTATCATCCAGGGGCTCGTAATTTCAAACCATGCGACCATAAATTATGCATTCAAATCCAATTCGTACGTCTCAATATGTGGACTTAAAAGGATTTCGGACAATGGTCGACCTTGAAACGACTCGAAGCGTTTGTAAATAATATTCTTGTGGCACTGAACTAGCTTTTCGCATTGTATCTGTACTGAACGAAGAGCTGATGTGCATGGGAACTCCGAAAAGCTGTCCAGTTAATATTGTCGAGGAACCAAGATTTTGTGTTGATGGGCAATTCAGTTAATCAAACTCCAGCAAATTTTGAAACATGCGAGTTCCTTGAATATGAGAGAGAGAGAGGGAGAGAGAGCATTCAAGAGAGTAAGTTTCCGCCCACCTCAAAGAAGCAATTAAAATAAACCGTGAGTATTATTCCCTAATATAATTTGCTTATACTAAAGTCCTGGTGGAATCTTGTATTGAAGCTAACAGTTTTGAGACTTGCCCTGGTGTAAGTGCACTTTTTCACGTGGCAACGGCATTAATAATGTTCTTCAAGATCGATTTCCACGAATCGGAAGAATCTTCGTTTGATTCGTACCAGCGCGATTAATTGACTGACCTGAGAAGCTGACGGATAAGAATACCCAAACTGGGTATACGCTGACATCTGGGTATCCACTTTGGCTGGTAGGGGTTGACCGTGTTTCGCAAAAAATAAATAAAAATAAAAGTAACAAAGCCCTCTCAGACCTGGCACTCAGGTGAGAATCAGAAGGACTTGAGTTCGGAGCTCACTGGCCACTTTGGTTCAAGTCAAGCTCAGGCCGGCGAACCGCGCGAGGATTCCTTCGGCCGTGACGCGAAAGTGTCGTCGTCAGCACAGAATGAGCGTCGAAATTACGTAGATATTCTTTTTTTTCGGTTTGCGACTCGCTGGGATTGCCAATCGTCACTCGATTTCCTTCCGCTTTCACTCGGACACTGCTCCGATCACACTAAAGAAATTTGTCGTATCTAGCAGGAAGCGAAATGAAAGGTTCCTGTGGGTGTCAGTTATTTTCATGCAATCTTCGAATGCACGACGTGATTTGATGACCCGAGCATTTTCCACAAACACGTGTATTTGATGAAGTGGTGAAGGTCAACATAATTCACTGATCAGTTTCGCCGAAATTATTTTATTTTCTGAACTCAAGCACTCCGGAACACTTTCGTCGATATATTCAGCGATTTCCCTCGGTAAACATCAATGATGTCGTTGATTTTGGCGGCGAATCAGGATGATGAGTCAAGGACAATTAGTCGCGGTTCTTTCAGAGAACTGCGGCTGTGAATTACAAATGATGCACTACAGCGACGATTAAATTATTTAAAAAAAAGGAAGGCTGTTGACTTTCGACATTGGGTTGTTGCGGAAGTGCGAAGAGGACGACGCGAATCGCGTGCACCTCACGCAGTTGTCGTCGGCAGTCTCGCGGAGAGTGCAAGGGGTTCAAGGAAGGAAAATCCGCGCAGGGATTTGCGGCGGGCTCGCGGGTCTCCGCGGTCGGGAGGCGAGTGGAGCTGGCCGGGCATCACGTCGACCAGGGGCCGGGGCGGAGCGTCTCTCTGCACCTGTCGCGCGCGAGGACAGCATGTCGCAGGCCCCGCCCAATAGCCAATGGCAAGAAGCTTTTTTCGCGCTTCTGGCTGCGAGATGCAGGCCCGCCCTCGCGTGACTCCGTCCATCCGTGCGGATATTATTTTTCTCCCCTCCTCCTGCCTCTATTCCTTCATGGTACCTCACGCCGGGGCTGCCGCAGCAGTTTCCACACCCATTCGAGCATCAACGTGTTCTTCGGTCAACTGTGAGCCGGGTTTCCTTTTACGACGATTATTTGTCCCCTTCCACCATATCCTTCCGGAGGCGATCACTCACCGGATCCACTCATGCATAATCGCGCGTCAATCAATGGCTTTCTCAGCAATTCATCTTCATTTCAATCGGCTCTCGGTTCGGCAAAATACATTTGTCATTCGGACGAGCGAAGCTGCTTCAGCGGAGTACAGGGTACTTGAAATTTTCAGAAATATCGCAGAAGACTGAAAATTTCAGCAGTGCACTTCCGGCCTCGTCAAGTAATACACTGGTATGTGGACAATAGTTTATTGCAATTGCAAATGCGACGATTCCCCTTTTTTTCTAGAATCAATGAACAAACCGAGTACTTCCACTTTTCAGCACCCCCAGACATTCAAATCTGCCGAATACATGCTACGATTGCAGGTTACGAGCATTTCTTTAAACGAATAATTTTGTGCTTTTATGGGAAAATTGTGATTCTAAACAAAATTCCATTCATTGGATTTATGAACACGTAACGGACATATTCCTGAGGTTGAGGTGGGTACAACATTCAAGTCATTAGAATGAAGAAAATAAATTTTCCTGATCGTATTGAGAAAATCACGTGATTTAATTTCCATATGCTTTGCGTTCTATTAGGCTTTTAAGTCCAGAAGTTCGTGCAAAATACTGTAAATTCGAACTGCATTAAAAAAATACTCGGTGTATGGACTGAAAAAAATTTTGTTATGCAAGAAAATCGTAATGATAAGCTGCTTATTCACTGGTGGATGACTTTCTGGAACGGTTAAAAAGGGGCACATGACTTTTTTTTTCATGTTTGCCCCTGTGTGGGCAAAATAATTGATGAGTGTATATCTGTAATATTTCAATGATATTTTGTCCATTTTTTTGATAATGCATACTTCTGAGCATTTCTGGAGAAAGTACTGGTATGCCTTTTTGCTCTGTGGTTATACCAGTAGTTCAAACGCGGGTAATAGTTGTACTCAAAAAGTGGGCATGACATTGTATTTGAGAGGAAAAATGAAATTCACACATCCTATCCCCTGACTTGCGTGAAGTATATATCTTTCTCATTTCCTGAATATGAATGGAAATTGAAGGCACATGTACAGCAGAAGAAGAATGCGCGTGAATCCTATGCTGAAGCTGGACCTTGACTTTGTACACAAAATACATACTCCGCATACTACTTACTTACATACTCATTTAGATACTCCGCTTTTTAAAAGAGCAAACAACAAAAAACATTGCATGAATAGTTTCGAATATTTTTTGTGTTCTTCGTGTACAGTACTGGTCGGACGGTAATAATGAGTCCGCCAAAAATAATTTCCTTGAATTTCCCAGGACATTATCATCGTTCGATTCGAGTGAACGCCGCTTTGCCCGGTCAGCAATCGAATGTGTATTATGAAAAAGAATATCGTGGTGAAAGCGTCCATGGGCCGTCATTTTCACAAATTTATTTGTATAAGTCATCGTGCCAATCTTACAGGAAGGCAGGGGACCGGCTCACGAATGTGAACATTTCTATGGAAACTACAGTATTCAATACATTTTATGCGCGCATTTTGCGGAGTGAAGGACTTGAAATATACCATTAAAATTAAAATCAGCAAGTGTTTTCAATTCCTCCAAATATGAAAATTGAAACCAAAATTCAAATATGAATTTATAGGGATTATTGAAGCCTATGGGACCCTTATAAACATTCATATGCAATTGTCAGTATACAGTATACAGGAAAATACCGGAAATGCAGGTGAGGTAGTGAAGAAAATACAGGAAAACATCCTTCAAAGTTCAGCTTGAAATTTATATTGTCAGGAATAATCAATTCTTCGAGGTAAGCAAAAGTTGACCTTGAAATCGAAGCTCATCCATTTGACGATCTCTTAAAAAAGCGCATTCAAGATGGAATATGGGCATGTTTTTGTTGTGGTTTTTGTGTTTCACTCGTTATTTTCAATGTAATGGAGCATACTTTTAACAGTAATTTTCTGTAGGTTAAGAAAATCATGACTTGAAAGTTGAGATATTGTAAGCAATCCATGTAGATGCTTTGCGGTTGCGTCAGCATAGCCTTCGTGTGGTTCACTGTTCAATGCGTTCACTCAAACTATGAACTGAGAGCGACATCTGCTATATTCTCGAAAGATTTTAATACGGCGGTGAACTCTGGTGTGCGCGGACTGTTCTAGAATTAAGCTGCGATCCACACTATTCCTGGCAGTGAACTGCCACTGACGTCGTTTGAAAGAAAATTCTATTAATAACGGCGACGAAGACGATTCAAAATGTTTCAATCAAAATCTCATCACATTTTTGAAAATGATAGTAGCGAATGTAGTTGAATAAATTTCGGAAGCGCATGACACATTAAAAGAGAAGTTGGCAATCAAAACTCATTTGATAATTCTACGTATCAATTCGTGTTTTTTCAATGGTTTCTAGGCTTATATCTCTTTTTGATACGAATGGCTTCATTTGGCTGAAAATAGGCAATGGACGTTGCTGACTGTCAAGATAGGACATTTTAAAACGTGACTCATTTAACTGTCGCAGATTTTATTACATATAGGTTTACTCGCTCGGTAATTCACATCCCCAATGCAGTTTTAATTTAAAATCCTTTTATTTAAAATCCTGCAAAGGCAATTCAAATTATAATATTTTTCGATGAAATATCAAAAGTGCTTCTGCACTAATTTTAAATCTCTTCCTGGATCAAAAAATGTGTCCTGATTGTGAAAAAGATTCTATAACAAAATTCCCATATCTTAAAATTGGTGCACTCGCTGTAATATGCCTGAAAATTACTCACTGGGAATTATTGTATCGTGATTTCTTCAGGAAAAATTAAGAATATCACGGAGAAAAATATTACACAATGAAAAATACAATTGAAAACATGCTTATCACTGGGCATATAAGATATGCTAAAATGTAGAGCATGAAACCAGTTTTGAATTTAATAAAAGTACTTTTCCACCTGTGTCTCTCGTCAATAACATGTGCATGGTCTAGACTTCAGTAGTTGTCTGTTTACTCATCCTTGGCCGGCCTTCCATCAACAATTTTCCCGCGGACGGGCAAAAAAGTTCTGCGGACCGGGCGGCCGGGCGCCTGGTCCCCAACCCCTTGTGACAGGATCTACTCGTATATTTTATATCCTTTCTTTAAGTATCGTGAAGACGAGGCTTAGGTCGTTAATGGCTTACTGTCTACCATGAACTTTAGGTACAACATGAGTTTCCCGAAGAAGCAGAAGGGCTTGTCAAGTTTCCGTTTAATGCGGGAAAAGTATTCCTAACCGAAATGTGTTACATTTCGATTTTTTTAATCTCTCGGTAAAATCAACCTCATTATGGAACCGAAGGAGAATCCGCGACTGGAAAGCCTGTAGAAACGAAGGTGCCATCTGTTTAACTGGGCGATGAGAAGTATAAAGACACAAATATACATTTTCATTAATGCGGTACTTTCGACTTAAATGAGAAGAAGGGGAACACTGCGTTGTGAAAGCTCATTTTTTTTGGAACCCTTCCCTGTTCAAAGAATTCAGGGAGGGAAATATTTTCGGCAACAAAATATTTTAATTTAAGCTCGGTCTCGTACTGTACCATCTTGTGTGACGGCATGGAGCTACTGACCCCCGAATATACTGGGTAAACCCTCAAACGAGGACAATGCTGCCCTTCTTTCTAATTTCTGTACACTGGAGTGATACCGAAAACAACCTGCTCAAAACGGAAAGAGCGCAAACGTTATTTGAAGAAATATGCTAGTTCGAGTATACGACCAGCAGTGAAGTTTCAATGGGAAGCCCAGGTTCAGAAACCACGAGGAATTTTTTTAGGCTGTTTGCTGTCTGTCAAATCCATAGAAGGATTTGAGGTATCTTGATTTAGCATCGCAGTGATGACAAGAATTTATCAATCCAACAGCGCCACTTTTTTGTTTCCGTTCGCTTGTCTTCCCTTTTTCGGAGCTTTCCAGTTCGCTCTACAGCGATACCCCTTTTATATACCGTATGTATCGGAACTCGGAATGACTTCACAAGGTCTGGAAAGTTTTAAAATGAGTAAAATATGAATAAAATGAAAGAATATGTGCTCGAGGGATATAGGCTCAGAAAGAAACGCCCAGAAGAATTCGAACAGCTCATATCCATGATTCAAGTTTAATGTAATTGAATCCAAAATATTTTAAACTTAATTATGAAACGATGAGCCCAAGTGGCCTCGACATGACATTTTTTTTTTCAAGATAGCACCGCCACAGAAGTGAATCTTGAAAAGAACTCTGCAGCAAGGCGAGATTGTACGAAACCTCTGCTCCACAGTAAAACGTATTACTGTTCAATGATGACACAAAAAATGTGCCACTTTCTTGGCTAATTGAACTTTTCGTGGTTGATTTACATGTGGGAGAGTTTTAGTTTGCCGTAAGTTTCGATTTGCATCGACGGAGTTAATAAAAACGGACTCAAACTCAAATCGCATACATAATACTGTAGAATGGTTTACTTGGTCTCGAATTGTGTA
Organism: Notodromas monacha; assembly: GCA_905338405.1. Classification (NCBI taxonomy): domain Eukaryota; kingdom Metazoa; phylum Arthropoda; class Ostracoda; order Podocopida; family Cyprididae; genus Notodromas; species Notodromas monacha. The sequence continues at coordinate 4,326 of CAJPEX010004856.1, read as the reverse complement.
GGGTTTTAGGCAATCGAAATAATCTGGGGCTTTGGTAGGCGAAGAAATCATCGAATCCCACACTTTCATGTTTCAGTCCGAACGGAAGTGCAATGCATGTGCTAATACTTTTAAATTGTATGGTTTGATGAAATTTTCTCTGATTTTTCTTTTCCCCAGTTGATTTGAAAATGTAGACTTGCGGGGAAATCGATTTGCGCTATTTCTACCACGCTCACACAGAGTTTGAGACAATTTCTGGAGCTTACCGAATGAGTTCTATTTCAGGCAGATGAAAAAGGCGTTGCATGACTGCTTGGATACTTTCGGGAGAAGAAATCAAGTTTTTTTTTGCCTATAGCTTGGAAGGTTCAATCGCAGTCCACCGACCGAAAATTCTTCGACGATTCGTCGTTGCAAAGTTCGAAAAGGATATAACTGTGTATAATTCATAAGAGACTAGTACGCTGCCCTTCATCAACGGAGATTATATCGCTTTTTTTTACAGTACCTCGGCCTCGAAACTTATTTCATGTCATATAAACAGCACTACGTGACCTTGCATGATGAGGAAATCGAGGAGGCATGAAATGATGAAAAAACTTGAGAAATCCAAGTTAATTGATCCAAATCTGTCTGAGATCTCGTAATTTCACCCACGTCCACGTCGAGAAAAAGCAAGCTCTATGCCGAAAAGCAAATTATTGAATTTCCGAGATTCCCGTCAACTAGAAATGTTTAGCTCACGGAAGATCTGAGTCGTGTCAATTGCGGAAACCGTAGTTCTCCCAACGCCATCATTCGAAACACCGGACACCGTTCTCCAGACGAGAGCGGAACAAGTTTTCTGCACTGCCTTGCGCCGATTTCGATGCTAGATTAATGCAGCAAATCAGTACCTCGCTCGAATTTGCTACGGGTGCTGCCCGTAACCGGAACAAGCTCAGCTGACCTTCCCCGAACCCGACGCGCCAAAATGAGCTATATCTCTGTTCGGATACCGGAATGAGTCGGTCGCCAGGAACTGCGCTCTTGTGCGTGTCCTATTCTTGATACCCGATTGATAACCCGGGCTCATTTTGGAAACGCCATCTTGAACGCACGCACGTCTTGGCGTAGAACGAGGTTCATGATGAGCTAGTACGGGGCTATCCTGAAATAGCAAAACATTTCGATTTCTCGCAATGTCTTTCAGTTAGTACCATGGAAACTAAAAAATTATAATGTATACAGCAAGTAGTCGAATAATATATAATTGAATTCAAATACGGTAAGTACTGTAATCCACGCGATGAGGAGAGAGGAGAAGCATCGACACTGACATTTCTTACTGTCGCCGATACCGTCTCTTAGTATGATGAACCTGCGATCCGGCCCCGCGTTTTGGGGTTTAACGACAGAAATTTTCGCTTTTTTGTGCAACAATTCCGTTAATGGCAATACCCCTGAAGGCTTTTGTTGTTGTTGCACACCTTCTTTCAATCTGCAGGCAGCTTTTCTGCAATAATTATAAGTACGTTTAAAACTCCCAATGACCAGAACAGAGAAAAATAAATAAATTCTAGATGTTATAAGAGAGTACGAATATGCAAGTACTGTATAACCTCATCAAAATTAAGACAAAAGTACCGTACATGCATCCCCCGACAATTTTCATTCTACTGCAATAAAACTGTTGAATTATGTGGAAAATGACACGTTTTCTACTTTTCATCTTTCCAAATATTAAAAATTCCAATGTGGGCTTGAGCCACGAACCTGATTGAATCCATCAGCCAGCTTTTAGCTCGAGGCATTTCTGGTCCAAGGCACAGTTTCCCAAAGCAACCTCTTGGGATTCATTTACTGCATTTACTGATTACCACAAAGCTAGAGTAAAACATGTACCTTGATTGTTCCAAGAACATTTTGAAACATTGTTTCCCTGCACAAGACATGCTCAAATTTTCACGGCCAAAATATTTTAAAGGATTTAAATCAACATTAGATGCGCTAGCGGAATATACTGAGTTTGAGGGGATCAAAGGTTAGTTTAAATATATTTTTAGTTTGTCAGATACTGTATTGAATTCATGTTCAAAATGTTTGTGACGTACTTTCAGTACTACAATGCCTATTTCTACTACCTATTCTTGCGCAGATAATAAAGCATGCACCCAACAGTTTAGTGATCCCATTTAATCTCACGAATATAAAAGGTGAATATAAATCCTTCGATTCATCCATCGATATTTCTTGACTACGGAACATTGATACTTTGTTGGGATAAGTTTCCATCTTCTGCACTGGGTGCACTCGCTAAACGCCTATTGTTTTCATGACATGAGTGCATATTTTGTCCCACTGTTTTTCATGGTCAAGAGGGCGTTCTATTTGGCTAGCCTCCTGACCTAGTAGGGTGATGACTGCTCTGGCGTCCTGTCGACAATCTCGACAGACGACAGCGACGAACTTGCCAATTCTTTTCTTCGAAGCCGAGCAAAAGAATACAATGCATTCATGGGCGACCCTCCATATAATGAACTATGAATGATACACGCATAATCCTGTTGAACGATCATCACTCAATAAATTCGTAGCAACGACAGGAATATCGAGCGAAAACTTTCCTGAATAAAGTAAAATCGCTTCACTGGAAATAACAACTTGAATTCATAGTACAGTATGCAGTATATGCATCACAAAACGTACTCCCAGTATTCAGGTGAAAATGCATCTACGATATAAATCAATTCGGTACAATATAATTTTTGAATTTCATGATATATGCGTCAAGCTTCATCGTCTCTCAAGCATGTCTAAGTTTTCGTACAAAAAGAAATAATTACGCAATTTAAAATTCAAAAACTACAATGTACTCGTAAAGTATATGTCCAAAAGCAGTCCGTACTCCAACATCGATACGACAGAGTAGAAAGAAGGAAAGAAGCTTAGGCGGAAGTAATAAAGTCTTGATGACAAGTCATATATGTATATATACTAATTAGAACTGATTAGAATCTAAGAAGATCTAGAAGAATCAAGGTCCAATCGTTGGAAGTTGATAAAAAAAGAAACTCACCGCGACCTTTAGAATCAAAACAGGGTTGAATTCCCGATGTCCTTGCTACTGCAAATACTATATTGATTGTTTTTCGACGGAATTATTTAAATTCTACCAATCGAGAAAACTAACATAAACGGTCGTTACAAAATTAACATTATAAGTAAAGACCATGGCAGAGAAACTCCTGAAGAAAATGAAGCACATCCCAGAAACCGTCGAGGCCTCAGAAGACATTTAGGGTCCTATTTCTTCCAAATGAAAGATATCGTTCATGGCGCTCAGAATCATCTGCAAATTTTGCGCAGAACATTTATAATTAAGTAGGAAACACGGATACAGTACAGTACTCTAGAAGTTTTTTCAAGTCCTTCCAAGCCAAGGTAAGTACTGTAGTACAATGTAGTCCCAGATAAGAAAGAGACAAAATAAAAAGTTTATCGAATAACGAATCATTAGAATGCTACAAACTCAAATACTGTACTTGTCCTTCGTCAAGAAGGAAACAGGTTGTGACGCAGGAAAAATCAACAGTAAGTGGTAAAAAAAAAATCAACGCTGCTGTGCCGAAAAACCTCCCAATTACTAGTTTTCGGCATTAAACTTTAAAGATTTTCTTTTTGGTCGTTAGACCGTAAGCTATTTATAGGATTCGATTTCTTATAAAATTAAACATTTGTAAATTGAAATAACAGTTTTGTCAATTTTGAATCTTCCGACATTTTGCATGACATCATATACATTGTAAGGCGCTACATCGGAAACAATTTTTGATTTTCCAAATAGTGGCAGGAATAAGTACAATCTTTGAAAGCCTTGGAAACCATGCTAATCGTATAGGAAAAGAATTAACTTGAACTTGCCCACATACAGAAAGAAAATTCTGAAGTGGTGAGCTATTTAAACTGAGTCTTCAAAATACTGTAATGAAACGCAATCATCATCAGTTCCAATGGACCCACATTTTGGCCCAACTACTTGCAAGGTAATGCAGTACTTCACAGGTATTCACGGGTTTGATCAATGGATTCCTTCTGAAGGAAAATCTGCGTGATCAGCCAGAATAAATCACGTGAACTCCGCATCGCTTTTCAGATCCGCGGAAATCATCTCTAGGAAACGAGAATAAATCTCCGGTTAACTTTCGAGACATTTTCTTGGGATCGCTTTCGCTCTCGGGAAATGCTGGGACGTTATACATTGGTACCGTAGTCGGAATAACTTTATTCGACACGACTACTCGTCCGGCATTGATCAAGGATCCAGTACTCCGGTGCCCGGAGTACATCGCCGATATGAATGAT
>CAJPEX010004855.1:0-15064 GCA_905338405.1 Notodromas monacha | reverse complement strand
AAAACGTGGTTTTTTAGATTAATTTTTTAATCTACTAAATTTTTTTGTGCATTTTAGTCTTACTTGAAAAACGTGGTTTTTTAGATTAATTTTTTAATCTACTATAATTATTTCTTTCTGTTTTCCATACTACACAGCTATGCGTAAAAATGTTGGGGATTGCGTTTCAAGAATGTCGGTAATTCAAATGATCTGGCGGGGTATCTGGAGTTAATGTGGGTGGCTTTTGGAATTTGTTCTGAAACATTTTTTCTGAACCCATTCGTTGTCATCGCGCCGCTTCTTCTTCGAAAATAGCTGCGTTACATTTAGGGACCTGCATCTTTGAATGTGCAGTGATTCATTAGCAGCTCTTTGATGCAAGGTCTGGCAAAAATTCCTCTTTTTTTGGGGGGGGGGAATTGGGTTGGTGCCTAGTGTTGAGAACTTTCTACAGGGACCCCATCCTTATTTTGGTTACAAGCATCAGTGATGAAATGCAGATGCACACGTCTTTGCCTGTATGCAGGCAATTGTTCCACTGGGTGGCGCCGCGGATTCCCCCCATTATCCTGTGCCACCCCGCCGCTGAAATCATTCTGAGCGCCCTTGCGAGCGAGGGGGTCTGTATACTGGATGGCGGAAAGCCGCCGCTGCATAAATCCCCGCTTTCTCCCCCCCCCCCCCCAAACCCCACAATCCGAACCAGAACTGCTTAAACCAGCCAGCCAGCCTCCCGTTTTTATGCGCACGTCTTTGCCTGTATGCAGGCAATTGTTCCACTGGGTGGCGCCGCGGATTCCGCCCCATTATCCTGTGCCACCCCGCCGCTGAAATCATTCTGAGCGCCCTTGCGAGCGAGGGGGTCTGTATACTGGATGCCTGGCACCACTATTATATTATATTTCACAATTATATTTCACAATCCTGCTGTCAACCAAATACTTTCCCAACTGCACTCACGCTTCCTTCCTTCTAAAGAAACGAAGTATGACACCCTCAATCCAAATTGGTTTCTATGCATGTTTCTTGACCTTGGCCAACCAAGGATATATACAGGTGCATTTTATGTTGCATTAAGTTGACCGCACCTGACTCTGATGGTACACCTTGTTGATGTTGCTTTGCTCCACAAGAATTGTATTTGTATCTATTGTGTGAAGGATAAAATAAATTACTGGATATGCAGTACTCCCACAGAGTAACTTTTGAATTTCCTTTGCAAGTTGCAGAAAATGATTCAAACCTCCAACTTAATGTCTTAACTGTAAGCAATAAAGTACAACAGTGATTGATCCCCACAGTCTCTTTACTTGTCTTGATAGTTTTTTGGACAACAATATATTGACATAAAAATGGCAGCCATGTCAATGGGAATGCTTAATTTTTGAAGGGCCAGGGGTATGTATAAACACGTTTCATGATATGTGATGGTCAATATCAAAATTGAAGCAGAAATGTTCTTCATGAAAACAAAATACAGTATAGGTTTTTCTTCTATGATCACAAGTTCTTCCTTGTGAGAGCAAGAATTGGTTATAACAAAATTTTACTGTACTACTTGATCCACAAAAAAAATGTCCAGTTTGACATAAGCTATAAACACCGCCTTTTGCAGTACTGTGTATACAGTAGTAAATTATTTCAAAAGGAAAACCCCTGATTTTTTGTTCTCCTGACAAATATCAGACACGACGTTTTGTCATGATTGAAAGCCTTTCTTCATGATATATAGGAACCCTTTTTTTTCTTTCTTATCCGTTGTCAGTTTTCATTCCACGGGCAATCATTCATTCGTTGCTTGGGGAATTTTTTTTGTTTTCTAGGACGATGCATAAAAGGAGTCTCTTATTTCCTCCGAGGAATAATTAGCGGATCGGTGCGAGTTGTGCATGAAGGATTTCGTCGGTCGCTGCATTAGGATTTATTTTCCCCCCGAAGGGTTAATTAGTCTCGAGTGCCCTGCCCAAAGGCAATTCTCATCTTGTTCTTCTTGAAGTCGTTTCGACGGTGTTCATTCCTCGGTTGAGAATGTTGTGGAGTGATTATTTCGGTCAAATTCCTAGACTAATTTCTTCTGCCAGGTATAAATTAGCTGTCGAGAGTCGAGGGCAGGAGTTTCCATTTACAGAAAAGGGCGTGTGTGTATAGCTTTGTGTTTTATGAAGGGAAATAAAGTTATTTATCATTTTACAGTTGAATCTCTCTGAGTCGAATTTAAAGGGACAAGCAAAAATAAATTGACTTGACGAGGTTTTGAGTTAGGTAAAAACGTGGTTTTTTAGATTAATTTTTTAATCTACTAAATTTTTGCATAATATGCTTCTCATGCGATTTCATGATTCGGGGTGTCGAAGTTCGGAATTTCCTTTTCTTCGGTTTTGAAGCTCTGCAAAATCCCCGTGATCAAACAGCTCTGAGCGAGTTGCACAACAGAAAAAAAAAAATGGCACTTGCTGGAAGAAGCGCGTGCCACTAAATTCTGCAGACTTTCTTCACTCTTGATTGAAATTTTATCTCGAATCCAGTGAAACAACTGTGCTACTACGTACGAAAGAGCGCGTGCTCTAAACAGCGCATGCTAAAAATTTTTTGCATTTTTTTGACTTGCGATTATTTTCTGTTTGGTGATGTGGATACCAAAGGTCGATTCTTTTTCCTAAAACTTCTGTGACAATTTTATGACCTGCCTGATAGGTTCCAGACGCGCTCAACTGACCCACCGCCCAGACATACAGAAGCCTGAAAATTTCCTGACAAACGCGGTTTTTTGTGAAACTCAAATTTTTTTTCACGTATAGTTTAATGTTTTATCGAATCATGCGTTTGACAAATTTTCATTGGTTATTTTGTTCCATGCCCGCTTTTCTGGGACGTGCCCTTTTGGATCACGCTCAATTGTCCCTCCATCCAGAAACCTCGACATTTTTTTCTTTAAACAAAACCCAGATATTTTATTGAATCCTTTCAGTGATGGATTTTCAGCTTAAAATTTTTTAAACGACGCTGTTGTGAGATGCGCTCAATTGTCCAGTTATCAAGAAATCTGAAAAATGTAATATCCGGTTTGATTTTTAAAATTAATTATGCAAGAAATGAAACACCGTCACTTATATTTAAAATTTTTCTAAAATCACAGACTCTTCTCGGACGCGCTCAACCCAGAAATCCAGCTGCCCGGAATTTTCCTGACCTGAGAAAGTTTGAGAGTTGATTGAATCATTTCCCGTCATTGATGTATTAACCGAAGTGTCACGAATACAGCCTTATCACCGTGTGAGATGAAGCCGCGGACGCGTCGAAAAGGGGGGGGGGTTTCATTGGGTGTTTTAATGACCCCTTTGCCTGCGGCGTTTTGGTGCGACCTAAAACGGGGCAATGAACGCGTGTCGGAAGCTTGTCAGGACCTCCAACGTTTTCCCGCGAAACATAAAAGGGATCTCATTTTTTTAAGCCTCTCGTTTCATCATGAGCCTCTTCTCTCACGTTTTCAGCCACAATTTTTATTCCGGGCTTTTGGAATAATGAATATAAATCCCCGCTTTCCCCCCCCCCCCCCGAACCCCACAATCCGAACCAGAACTGCTTAAACCAGCCAGCCAGCCTCCCGTTTTCTCCGACCGCCCCCGGGGAATCAATCACTACCGACTAATTATTAAACATGCCACCAAGCTCCGAACAAAGGAGACGAAAGGCGACACCTGGAGAAGGCGCACCAATTTGCACTTGGCGCGCCTTCTCCAGGTGTCGCCTTTGCTGTGTTGTGGTCATTAACTGTAATTACTCTAATTAAACTGCTCATAGTGTGCCAAAAAGCACAGAAGATTGCATTGTCATCAGTTTCTAGGCTATCCTGAAAGTTTCAGCTTGCTAGCTAGTCTGGAAGTGAGTGAAATTCGAGTTTCAAAATTTGATCCGGACAAACAGACAGACAAGAAAGTGAGTTCATAAAAACGTGGTAAAAATGGATGGAGTTATAGGCTTTGTAGATTTGCAAATTGGAAGTTTCGCCATGCACAAATAATTTTTCCTCAGGCAATTCCTGCAGAATTTATTGTTGTACAGTATTAGTATATTTGTTACATTTTTAAAAAATGTTTCTTGTAAGGTTGAAATAGAGATAATTTGGGAGTTGGAGGGGATGGGCCTTAGATGTTTTTGGGGGAAAAGGGATTATTGGTTGAAATACAGTACTGTACCTCGCAAGGTATCAACAAAGGGTTTGAAAAATAAAAAATAAAAACCCCCCAAGATGAATTTCAATTTCATTTTCGAATGATTGCAAGGTTTTGATAATCGGCGGAGGGGACGGAGGAGTGGCGCGGGAGGTGATCAAGGACCAGCGCGTGGAGCACGTGGACCTGTGCGAGATTGACGAGCGGGTCGTGGAGGTGTCGAAGCAGTTCCTGCCGTCGATGGCCGTCGGCTTCCGGTCGGACCGAGTCCGGGTCGTGTTTGAAGACGGCGCCAAGTTCCTGGCGGAAACGGCGCCCGAGACCTACGACGTCATCATTGCGGACTCGAGCGACCCGGATGGCCCAGCCGAGAGCCTGTTTCAGGGCGAGTTTTACAAGGCCGTGGGGCGGGTGTTGAAGCCCGGCGGGATTGTTTGCTTTCAAGGTATAAATAATGGGTCGTGGAAGGATTTTAATGGGAGCTATATGTATAGTGACTATAGTGATGCGATGTGATGTGATGAAGGGGTTGCTGTATTGCTTGTGTTCCCACAGAGAAATATGCACTGTACTATTGGAGGCCTCTTTTCTGTTGAATCATTGACGCAGGAGCTAGAAAAGACAATAAAAATATAACTTGATGTGTTTTTTGAGAGGAAGTGACAGACTAATTGGGCAAATGAAACCTTGCCCCCCAAGCTCAGCATCCTGTCAACCCCATTCAAGAAGCAATTTAAGGCCCAGGTTATCATCAGTTACAATTTTTCATTCTTTTCCTTTAACAAAAAAGCTCGGTTCCCTGACACGAATTCTTTGCTGGACCCTTGAAGTTCGGCTTTCATAGCTTTGATTTGTATTTATTAATACAGTACAAATATTAATCATTTTGTGATAATTTGCCATCAGGTGAAAGCATGTGGCTGCACGTGGACATCATCAAGCGAACTCTCGGCCGTGTTCGCGAACATTTTCCTGTGGTTTCTTACGCTTCTGCATACATTCCGACTTATCCTGGAGGTCAAATCGGATTTGTGATCGCTGCCAAGGACGAGGTTGGCATTTTTCCTGTTTTTTTTTTTTTTTTTTTTACTCGAAGTCCGGATCACGCATTATTTCTGGAAAAATATTTTCAATAACGGAAGTGGACATTCTTGAATGGAAGGGATTTAGGTTTTTCCGTGTTTGAGATAATTCATGGAAACTTGTCCGTTGTAATGCCATATTAATTCACTCATGAGTAGATGTCGCTGCTATAAAAGCAGCTAAAATAATGATTTTTTAGAATTATGAGCAAGTTGGGGAAATTTTTCTTCAGAGTCTTGGTTACATCCTGCTTGCTTGAAAATATTGATTTTCGATAATTTGGATCAAGTTTTTATTGGATTTTTTTTTACATGCTTCAATTAGTCCTTTCAAAATACATGAAATGTTCGGAATTTTCATCAATACTATGAATTTTTTCGGCACCCGTAGTACATGAGTGTTTTTTAAGCGCTGGATTTATGTACAAGTTCGTCTTTTCATTTGATTCGCAGAAAAAGAACCTGAGTGACCCAGTTTGGGTCATGAGCGATGCGGAAATGACCGGGATGAAGCTCAAGTACTATTCCCCTGGAATGCACAAAGCTGCTTTCATTTTGCCCCGAGACTTGGAGAAGAAACTGGAGCTCGTGCATTGAAGAATACCATTGTACGTCAATGACGAATGAAGAAAAGAGAGGGAAAAAAACTGTTCATGCTGTAGAAGAACTGAGTAGAAGACAATAACAGAGGCCATTTGGATCCCATTTCTTTCTGAAGAAGTGTCCTTCTCTGTTCCCTCGTCTGCATGGCCGGCAAATATGAAACACGATGGATCTGAAAGAAAGAAAGAGAAGAAAAAAAATATTGTTTGAGTTGTCATTTTCTTCCGTCCTGGGGTTTGTATTTGAATTATTATAGAGGGTTTCTCGAAAATCTTGCGAGTCCACCTGCAAATAATATAAGCATTGCAAAATGCAGTGAAACATTCCCTCCGCAGAAGAGCATGAAAAACAAATATAATTTATTTGTGATGTATTGAAAACATTATTTGTGTCTTCTTGAAAAAAGCAATGAGGCAAAATTCTGATCAATATATTTGAAGACAGTCCTTGCTTATCACAACATTTGCTAGGTGTTATTTACTTATACAGTATATATATTTATTTATTTATATATTGTCATTGATTCTTGAAATAAATGTCACAAGGAAATGTTTCTCATTTGATAAGTAATTTTAGAATACCTATGATATACACGAAGTATTTTTAGAATTCAGGTGAGAATCTCTGCTGGAGCAGTTTTAAAAACATCTTGGGGAGAAAATAATAAAATGAAATTAGGAAAAAGGAAAATATTTGTTTTTAGTTTATATTCATCTAGATGTTCCACGAAATAAAAAAATGGCGGTCAATTAAATCCTCAACATAATCTTCGCTAACGTAATCAAGGGGTAAAATTGTTTCGCGAATCAGCCAAAATTTGAAAGTTGACCTGCGTTTTCAGCTGTGGACTTCGGCAGGACTTTCGAGAAACGTATATCTTATTTTGCCTTTCAGAAAATGTGCGTTATTTTCCAGAAAGTACTTCATTTTTTTGCCGTCGCTCGTTTTTGCCTTGCTTGAGTGTCGCGGGTTTTGCTTCTTCTCAGGAAAGCAATGGGTTTCATCAGATTCCGGAAGGCCTTGGTGACTTCCCATTCGGACACGACTTCCGGGCTTTCGACGATCTCCTCGGTCATGTACACTCTGACAATGCAGAGCCAGTTTTTCAGCCGTTTTCGCATCTCGGAAGTGTTTCCGGTTTCTTGCACTGTTTTTGTTTCAGGATTGAATAAGGAAGAATTGGAGAGAGAAAATCATAAAAAATCTCTTGGTGAGCTGCTGTTGAATGATTATTGCAAAATTTGGTACCTTTGGGGGATTTGTTCCCAAACCTCTGCTGTCCAAGAGTTAACAGATTTTTTTCTTTTCTACTTTGAATATCCAGTTATACTGTATTTACTCAAGTACCACGTGCCCTCAAGTAAGGCACGCACAGGGGGTTTTTCAGTTGGAAATTTGGCTAAAATCTTATCCCCAAGTAAGATGTGCACCCCAATTTTTAGTGAATATAAAACCACAAAATTTTGAAAATAGAAACAAAAAATTGACTTTAGACATGAATTGAACAAAAATCTGATCAATTTTCAACTGTTTCAGTAAAAAAAAGTTATCTTGTTCCATTTTTTCCAAATTTCTCCCTTATAATTGAGTATAATGCTCACATAACTTCCTAAAACTTCTTGAAAAGTTTGTACCCGCTTATGACGCACACCCCTTTTTTTCTTCTGAAAGTTGAGAAAAAAAGGTGCACGTGGTACTTGAGTAAATGCAGTAATATTGTTGACCAAGTCCAATACAGGTGGTGTACCCTGCAATCAAAATCTAATCCCATTGCCAGGCTAGGGTTGCATTTTGAAGCAGTTGAATTGTGAGACAATGTCAAATTTGATATTTTATGCATTGAATTTAATGTTTTGCCTCATCTCTCTGCAGGTCAAATTGTGGGGCAGAGGTTGAATTGCAAGTCAACTTCCCAGCTAATTTGAGGATGGTTGAAGTGCGGCATGTCAAATTGCAAGGTACCTTTCTGTACAATAATTAATTTTAATGTTTTCAACAGGAACCTTTGTGAGTCAAACTTCCCTTTTGTCAAAATGTAAGGCCTTTTTATTGGACTATTTTTAAGACCTGTCCTAGTAAAGATGAAAAAAATTCCTTAATGATCTGCACAAACAGGGATTACAAATCTTTGCAAAGGTGGGACATTTAGGAATGATGAGCAGTTAATGTGATACTGTAATTTAACTGGCTAACCTTTTAATAAAAATGTAATTCCCCAACTCAAAACTGTTCAAGTCATAATTTTGTAATAGTCCCTTATTCAAATTAGACTCAGTCAAGATGTTCAACTGTATTTTCAAGAGCTTATGAAAAGTTTGCATGCTTGTGTCATATTTATATACAGAATCTAAAAAAAAAATTGACATGCGTTCAATCTCTGTCCACCAAGGTCGGGTTGTGTCCACTGGAATCAAGCAGGACTCGACAGAGATGAAAGTGCCTTTCTGGGTGGTCATCCATTCATTGATTTGTCGCACAACGTCATTGATGGTCTCCAGCGACTTGCCGCAAAAGCCGACGAGTTTCGGCCGGAAGTGTCGACAGCTCCAGGAACCGGAACGGTTGTTTGGTTGGCGAACAATCGACAGTGTCGACGATTCATTGGGACAAGCTGAAGAAGACGAAACAAGTTAACCAAGATTTTTCATCGACAAGACTTATGTGTATATTCCTTCATTTCTGAGATTTAAAATTTTTAATTGATTGTGACGTTTGGAAAATTTTCAATGAGCTTTCAGACTATTCTTGAATGTATTTTAACGCATGTGTATAAAATTTGTCATAGCACTTCTTTTTTCGCTTCGAAGGTTCAAGAATGTAGCTATTCAAAATTTGAGAATCGTAAAAATAGATTCGTGTCATGTCGTCTTAGGATCGAAACCTGGCCTATTTTCCTCGACAATAATTTATTCCATCAAGGATTAAAACGATGAATAATGTAAATTGTGAAACTATCTTCGAAAATATGAAACGTTCTCAGGTCTTATTGTATTTTCAAAAATCAAAATTTTTTCATTTGTCTTTAACTTCGAGGCGAGTGAAATGGATGAAAGAAACTCGTGTATTTAGTTCACTTGAGCAAGCTTTGAACAAACAGTATTCTGTGCCTTTTAGTGCATTCATGCGTAAAACAATTTGATCTATTGCATCCCATTTTTTTTCTATTTTTTCAAGAAACGTATAATTTCTTCATTTTATTTTTTAGAATATGCAACACGAACGGTATCGAACGACGAAAGCGACTCTGACGATTCTGATGAAACTGGATTTCGGATCGTCGTAGAAATACGTTTTTCTCGAGTCCATGAATCCTTCGGGGGACATTCGCATGTCGACGGCCTGAATGTTGGTGATTCTGATGTCCGACCTTTTTTTTTTTTGTCAAACGAAAAGGGGAAGGGAAATGTACACAGAATTTATTTTCCGAACTCCGTGTGCCAGCAAGGTTAAAAATGTGATGAGAAACTCAGATAAATTTAAGAATAGCTTAAGTTTGAAGAAGTCAAGTCGAATGGATATTCAAATTTCCTTCAAACTATATTCCAGTTGATGTAAATCCAAGCGAAATAAAAAAGCAATAACAATTACAAAAATTAAACTGAAACAATGAAATAAATTAAGCATTCCATCCATTTAGCATTGAATAATTATTTTGAATTGAACAATAAAATGGGGAATGTTGCATTTTGGCATTTTTACGACGCAATTGCTAAGCAGGAAAGGCTTGAAATAAGGAACTGAAGTGTTTGAAAATTTTTCTATATTTTTTTTTATCTACCCACTTCGTTCACTTCATTTCTCATCAACATCATCATGGCTCGTTTTCTACGCGATTTTTTTTTAGAAATGATCTGAAATGTCTTTTATTATTGTTGTTATAAATATAATACAGCAGTTTATGTATGTATATTTTTGTTTGTTCACCTACCTAGACGAACACTTTCTCGACGCCCGCAGCACCAGATCGCTGAACGTTTCAAAAGTGCCGTCGGGTCGTTTCCGAGGCGCAAAGTCGGCCAGTCCGATGGCCTCGCAGATGACGTGCGACATCTCGTGGCCGTTGTTTCCGCTGCCGTCTTCTCCTCCTCCTCCTGCTTCTTCCTCGTCCTCGTGGCTGCCGAGGAGGAAGCCGACGAAGATGCGGAGGCCCATGGTGAGCAGAGTGGCCTCGGAAGAGTCGTCCGGCCGTCGATCGAACGTCGTCTGCAACGTCTCCACCGTGAGGATTTCGAAATTGGACGGCCACGTGTGTTCCAGGGTGGAGTTGACGTCCGTCAGCAGGGTTTCCAAGTCTGTGAACTCCAGCCGACCGTCGGCTGAAATATAATACGCCATAAAAAATAAACATAATGAAACATTATAAATAGAATAATAACTGAGGCATAAACAAAAGTAAAAAATTAAAATAATGAAATATAAAAAATATGTGTAGAATACAGACAGTATAAATACTGCATTCAGTAAAATCTCATTGCAACAAATACTGTCACAACAAGAATAGGCTCTGCAAGTCAGACTAGGTTTTTATCCTGTTTGTGTGCTTTTTTCTACAAAGTTTTGCAAATACAGCTCCACTGCAGAAGGGACAGAAAATTTTTTTTATATTAAAAATTTTAGATCTGCTGGAGGTATTTTGTTAGAAAAAATTTAAATTGCTGGATTAAAACTACTGAAATTAAGTCGTGTTCACAGTATTTTCCATTTAAAAAATAAAATTGTATTTTGTTCGCAGAATAGATGTTGTCGTCATCGTATCTGTCATCACACCACCTCCGAGGATGGGCTTCGGCAAGACGGTGTGGACGACGATCTTGTGGCTGTGGACCCGAGGCCTGTCGCACTTGATGACCCAGAGCCGGAGGAAANAAAAGTAACATGATTGAAATTTGGCAAACCTCCCATTGCTTGTGGTGTCGCAGCCAATTGTTTGCTCTCTTGACAAGATGGCTGAGATTCTCGTAACCCGTCCTGTAGCTACACCGGGGAAGAACATTGAGACACTTGAGTTTTTGCACACCATCTGAGTGGTTTTGCTGCGCCAACACTGTCCTTGTGGATGACGCCACTGGGCTTAGTATGTTGAAGCTTCCAGAGACACTCATGGTTGATTTTCAAGTGATGGTGAAGTAGTTGGGACTTTAATTTGTTTCTATGCTGGATGATTAATCAGGCAAACATTATGAAAGTCGACTTTTTTGTGATGGGATGCTTTTACCAGTTGGTTGTTGGTATAGACATTTCGTGAGGCTCACTGAAAAGAATGGGAGCTAATCCATCCATCCCAGTTTCTCTAGAAATGTCAGAAAGTCAATGAATGAATGAAGTTACTTTTCTGCAGGAGCAGCCCTCACAAAAGATAATAATAATCTACATGCAATCATTAAAAAATTGAACTTGCAGTCTGTCAGATTTCCTGCTGTAATTTTTGAAGGGTATATTTTTTTGGGAGCACAATTGTTGTCAAATTTCCTTATTCAGGGTAACATTGTGTAGTATTCATGAAATTCTTATTACAAGTGGACTCTCCCCAACAGTCTTGTCTGCAACAGTTTTTTCTGTATTAGCAAAGTTTTCTTAGATTATGAAGAGCAGTGTCACCTTTTTTGGACCCCATAAACCAGCAAGATTTCCATGAAATTTTTGAGGGACTGACTAATTCCCAAAAACATTTCTGCAGACAGGCGAAGTTTCATAAAATTTTGCAGACTCACAAAAGTTTTACTTGAAAGACTTCATGACAGGAATTGAAAAGTTTGTGATTTTTTCAAAAATTGAATGGATCAACTATAGCTATAGCAAGATGTCATGAAAAAAATAGAAAGGTGGGCTTGAAGAAATGTTCAGCAGAATGGAAAATATTTTGAAATTACCTGTTTTTATTTCAGCAGTTGAAAATTTTGTCTTGAGGTTTTGAGAGAAAATCCAATTTTTATTTTCATCATGTAATTTTACTGCCGTTTTCCTTCCATAATTTTAGATGAAGATAACAGAAATTCATCCCTACTTTTTATACTCGTATTATGCTGAAAATTTCCCACAGACCAGCAAAAAACTTCTGCAGACTGGTACCAGTCCATGGGTTGGGGACACTGATGTAGGGGTTCTCTGCAACAAATTCAAGGACTGGAGAAAAATTACACTAGTTCTGAAAAGAGAAACTTTATTTGGAACGTTTTTTTTTCTTGTCTCTCAAATTTGGTTTTAGGGAAAAATTCTCTCCAGAACGAATATTTCTTCTAGTCCCTAGATTTTCGTTTTTGAGCGAGTCCACCTGTATTCCCTTCATTATTGTTCTGCTGGACTATTTCATAAGTTTTCGAAATGGAAAACACGCTTGAATAAAAAACGTAAATATTTCATCTGCTTTCCAGGTTCGGAAAAACCACATTGCACATCGACGAAAAAAAAAAAAACTATGGCAAATATGCACCGGTACACATTCTTTGTCGTCGTCACCCACCGGAACCGGAAGTGGCCATTCGCTGAAACGAGGGCTTCGTCACCGGCGACGGAACCGAAAAGAAAATGAAGAGAAACACCGTTAGTGCCATGATGACGCAAAGACACGAGTTGAGGAAAAGCTTTTCTCTGCTCGTCTGCTCCAAAGACGCGACGGAATCCAAGTGATGCAACAAGGCATTGGCGTCTTCATCTTCACCAGCTGCCGCAGCGATCGGATCTTCGTGGAAACCGCAAATCCATTCGAAGGCTTTGCTGATCAACGACGAAGAAGACTCCTCGGAATTCGCCAACTTCCTGTTTTTCTTTGTCTTCTTCTTCTTCTTGCCGGATTCAAAGCCATCTTCCAAACGGTTGAGCTGAAATCCGCCGTCGCCACGTTCGACGGGGGCGATGGTTTCAATTTCCACGCGTTCGCAATCATCTGGACGAGGTGTTTTGTCAAACCGGGTCCAATACGTTGTCCGGATGATCTGAACACGGTTGGCAAATATTTGAAAAACTTCCATCCAACAAAATTCAATTTCAAGTTTCAACTTACCCGAAAGGCTTCGGGAGGTTTTGTTATGAGTGACACGGACACACAAGCCCCAATCGTCACCCAGAAAAGTATTGTGGCAAAATACATGTAGTGCACCTGAAAAAGCAAGTAATGTACATCAATGCAAGGAAGA
This sequence comes from Notodromas monacha, assembly GCA_905338405.1. Classification (NCBI taxonomy): domain Eukaryota; kingdom Metazoa; phylum Arthropoda; class Ostracoda; order Podocopida; family Cyprididae; genus Notodromas; species Notodromas monacha. Next base: position 2,092 of record CAJPEX010004855.1, on the reverse strand, counting down.
TGATGTACGTTTTTGACATGCCAAGAAATCATTAAAAGACGCGTGTAACTGGGACAAGTTTCTTCCATACTAGCAACTTTATCTACATTCATTGAGTTGGTTTTCCTGATGCATTTGTAAATTGTAATCATACAATTTATGAAATAGAAAATGGCATGGAGTTACATCCAAATGCATTTTTTCAGGGAGATTGGCCTCTGTCCTGGAATTGGACATACTTTAGCCACTGCTGATATTTCTCCATTTTATGAAGTGTCTTGCAATCTGATCCAAGCCCAACAATGAATTAGGGTTGAATTGCAAGGTACCACCTGTACTAGCCACACTCAAGTAAATCATTAAACATTGTGGCTGTTGGGCAGGGACCTTGAAAATGACTTTGTTGTAAGCAATCATTCAATACAGTATAATAAGGTTCATTGTACAGGCAAATCTCTATAACTCAAACCTCCCAAAGTCAAAACCCCCCCCCCCCCCACCCCTAATTCAAATTGTTTCCAGGTCCCCATCTGAATCCCCATAGAAGCAATGCCTAACAAACCTCCCTAAGTCAAATGCTTTTACCCTCAACCCTCCAACAGTCAAATTTTCTGTGGCCTGTTGGCCATTATTTTTTTGGTTCAAGAAAGAAAAAACAATAAAACATAAGTTAAGGTGTTCTAAAAGAGGTGAATTTTGCAAATGAACCCCTGCCTTAAAGTACAGCATCCTGTGAACTTATTTAAAAACCAATTAAGTACCAGAATATCACTATTTACATTTTTGGGCAGTTTTTCGAAGTTTTCCAGAAAAAAGGGCATTTTACTGCAGCTCAAACCTTTATAATTCAAAACCTCCCAAAGTCAAATTGCTTTGCTGGTCCCTCAAAATTTGACTTAAGAGAGGTTTGACTGTATTAAGATTCTATTGCATTGCGGTAGTTAAATCACCTCATCAACTTCAAATGAACACACAAAATGTTCTCGGATCTCACCTGTGCAAGAATGGCAGGTCGTGTGTCCACTTCATAGCACCGTGGTTCCGGGTATACCACCTCAAGCGCCATCCTGACTAGTCCTATGGCCAGTCCCAGCACCAGGCCCCAAAAGGCGCCTTTCTCGTTCATCCGAGTCCAGGAAATGGCCAGACAGTAAACCGCCGCAATCGGCGGGGCCAATGCAGCAGCAATGGACTGGATGTAGATGTAGAGCTGTCCCCCCTGCAGCGACTCGATGATAGGGATCCACAGGACGGAAACTGCTACCATCAGCACTACAAACAACCTGCACTTACGCAGAAGAAGAAGAAAGAGACTACTTTAGAAATTAGTGGTCACAAAACGCAATCGAAAAATGAGGAATTTTTCATAAATGAGTGAAGCACTTCTTACTTTTTAAATCACTAAATGCGGCGTTTTCCCGTAAAATCAACAAAATTTTCACACATCTTATGTATTAGTCCGAACTTTGCAAGTACCAAGTTAAATTTGATTGAATTATTCGCAAGAATTCGAATTTCAAAGTTTTAGTGGCTCGTTAAAAAAAAAACATTTCTTGTCCCAACCCTGCGCGCCATCAATAAAAAATGAACACAAAAAAGTCTTGAGTTCAAAAACACTTGGTTGCTCTGGGATAAGCAGAAAGTTGAGGTAAATGCTGTACTGCACTTGATAATTCCGCAACTCATTGAAGTACTGTATGACATACAGTTGGACACCACATGCAGACATAATTGGTGCATCTAGATTGTCCTGATGTTGGGATGTCCCTAAGTCAAGTCTCATTTTTCCTTAGACTTCAATGCTGATATATTTAATTGGTTATCCTTTTTGATAAAAAAAATTACTGTAGAAAACAACATAAATTTGATCTTTTGGTATCAATAAAAAGCAAAGAAAAAGAATAGGTCTTGCTAGAATATGCACAGATGATGAAAAAAAAAATCTCTAAGAAAAGAAGCACAAAATCAGCTTGCTTTTGATGATGAATTAGAGTGAATTTATCATGGAATATTTTTTTGAATATAAATAGCTTGATTTCTTTGAAAGATAGCAAATTAGAAAATAAAATGATTAAATTTTTTGGGAAAATTTCAGAAAAGTGTCCCTAATGTG
>CAJPEX010004854.1:0-19279 GCA_905338405.1 Notodromas monacha | reverse complement strand
CAATTTCAGACCGTGTCGCAGTCGCGTGTTCGACCTTTGGCCTAATTCCGGAATCATCAGCAACATAGGTCACTGTTCTCTTCCTTCCGTCCGGTTGCACAGCTGCGTATTCGCCAATACGTGTGCCATTGTCGAAGGCTTCTTCCACGTGGTACCTTTCGAGAAAAAAATGGACCAAGCGAATAAATTTGCACAAAGAAAAAAAAGAAAATATATGCCTTATTTGAAAAAAATTAAATTTTATAAATACAGTAAAATTGTATCAGCGAGTGGAAAATTTGCGCGAAGATTTTAAACCGAATCCCCAGAGACCTACGAAAAATTCGTTACATCGAGATTCATGGTTTTTCGAAGTGAAATGTTGTGGGAAAAGAGAAATAAACATTGCTAATTTCATCAGTCCAGCTGATGAAATTCAACGGGAAATTTGAAAATAAACTCTCCATTATTTTTAACCTGCATTGCTTTAAATTTTCTAAGCACGTGCTAATCTTCTTGAAAAGTAAAAGGATTAAAAATTTGTTCAAAAGCCATGTATCCAAGCTCACCTATTTGTTCTTTGAATTCACGTATGTACATTCTTCATGACATACTGTTGTGTTCATTTGAAAAATGAAGCCATTGCAAAATTCTCGAATGAGCCTAAACACATTTTGCGAAAAATATTGCGCTACTATTTTTTTTTGTCAGCGTTTATATTATACTGTACATGTTTTTCTGAAAACTAGGTTTGGAGATGAAGAATACAAATTTTCCTGTTTTTCTGCATATATGATGAAGTCATTCGTAAATAGCCAATTCATAAGGGCAAGAATTTTGTTACCATGAGATTTCAGCAGAAAGAAAGTTTGTTAAAACGAGATTATCATAAAATTCTTTCTATGAAGAAACTGCGGGACCAAAAAGATTTCGTTCGCTATAATGAGATTTGATGTAGCAAAAAAAGTACTGTAAAAAGATAAATTAAGGAGATTTTCAGCAGACACGACTCCACGAGTAAGTGATTGAAAATTGAATGGCAAGAGTTGCTTTTTTTAATGAAGGTACGGTACTTAAAAATGAAACAACAATTTTTTATCAGAAATGAATAGAAAAATCCTGAATAATTTCTTCTTCCACTGAAATTCACCTGTTTCCAATGTTGAAAGAAAACTTGTATCTCCTGGGCGACGAACTGCGTCGAACTAGTTTTCCTTCGTCGTCGATGACGAAATCACTGTGTTGTGTCTCTGACGACTTTGGTTTGCCCGGCTGTGGACGAATCGGCGATGGAGTCGATGGCGGTGGATTTCCAATCCGCGTTTTCACGATCTTGGGTTGGAACGTCTTGTCTGCCCCTGTGTAGGTTACCACTCGTCGAAACCCGTCTGGGCCATCCCAGTAAAACGTGCCCTTTCTGGACCCGTCAGCGAACCCTGATGGGTTAAATAAGTGCCACAAAGACAAAGAAGTTCTCAGTGCGAATAAATACCTTTTTTTTGCCATTGCCTCATATTCTTGAATAATTTTGTTTTGCTAAATAATTGAAAACCATTGAAAACTGTTTTGCTTTCCATGTCCCTCATTTACATGTTTAAATAGTTGATGCCACTTTATTCACCTATATATGCATTTAAAATGAATAAACACTGCAAATGTCACCACAGAAGCAACCCATACAGAAAAAAATATTTTTTTACAGTTTCTGGAATTCAAAAGGCAGCCCTAAAATCTTTTTTTACACTGCTTGTTTACAGTTTTTCCATTTTTTCCAGAAATGTGGGTTTGTTGTTTGAGACATAATTAATTGCTTGCGACGTTTATTTCGGGTTTGGACTGTGTGGGTTGTGAATATTAAGCAGTGACATCTACACATCAAGGCACTAACATGAAAAACAAACAGACAAAAGTGGATCATCAACTTTCTCACACTTCAAGAGGTCAGGTGATAAATTCCTTTCTGGAGTGAAATTCTCATGTACTCTAAAACCAGATGTCAAAGGAGTCTCTTCGATTGTGAAAAAGTTTCGTAATTTCATTAATTTATTAAATTTTATTGCTGATGAATATCACATACATATTTAGGAATGGTGTTTGTATGTACGTTAATAATATAATAAACGATTTTATCAAAATGACGAATATTTCTCTGCATTAAGAACTCCCATTTTATCAATTTCTTTTGAATCATGAATAAGAAATAACCTCCCACCTTTCTCTTCGTGGCCATGAAAAGGGGCTTGAAATCCGANAAGAAAGTTTGTTAAAACGAGATTATCATAAAATTCTTTCTATGAAGAAACTGCGGGACCAAAAAGATTTCGTTCGCTATAATGAGATTTGATGTAGCAAAAAAAGTACTGTAAAAAGATAAATTAAGGAGATTTTCAGCAGACACGACTCCACGAGTAAGTGATTGAAAATTGAATGGCAAGAGTTGCTTTTTTTAATGAAGGTACGGTACTTAAAAATGAAACAACAATTTTTTTTATCAGAAATGAATAGAAAAATCCTGAATAATTTCTTCTTCCACTGAAATTCACCTGTTTCCAATGTTGAAAGAAAACTTGTATCTCCTGGGCGACGAACTGCGTCGAACTAGTTTTCCTTCGTCGTCGATGACGAAATCACTGTGTTGTGTCTCTGACGACTTTGGTTTGCCCGGCTGTGGACGAATCGGCGATGGAGTCGATGGCGGTGGATTTCCAATCCGCGTTTTCACGATCTTGGGTTGGAACGTCTTGTCTGCCCCTGTGTAGGTTACCACTCGTCGAAACCCGTCTGGGCCGTCCCAGTAAAACGTGCCCTTTCTGGACCCGTCAGCGAACCCTGATGGGTTAAATAAGTGCCGCAAAGACAAAGAAGTTCTCAGTGCGAATAAATACCTTTTTTTCGCCATTGCCTCATGTTCATGAATAATTTTGTTGGGCTAAATAATTGAAAATCATTGAAAGCTGTTTTGCTTTCCATGTCCCTCATTTACGTGTTTAAATAATTGATGCCACTTTATTCACCTAAAAATGCATTTAAAATAAATAAACACTGCAAAAGGTACCACAGAAGCAACCCATACAGAAAAAAATTCTTTTTTACAGTTTCTGGAATTCAAAAGACAGCCCTAAAATCTTTTTTTTACACTGCTTGTTTACAGTTTTTCCATTTTTCCAGAAATGCGGGTTTGTTATTGTTTGAGACATAATTAATTGCTTGCGACGTTTATTTCGGGTTTGGGCTGTGTGGGTTGTGGTTATTAAGCAGTGACATCTACACATCAAGGCACTAACATGAAAAACAAACAGACAAAAGTGGATGATTTCCAAGAGCATCATCTTTCTCACACTTCAAGAGGTCAGGTGATAATTTCCTTTCTGGAGTGAAATTCTCATGCACTCTAAAACCAGATGTCAAAGGAGTCTGTTCGATTGTGAAAAGTTTCGTAATTTTATTAATTTGTTAAATTTTATTGCTGATGAATATCCCGTACATATTTAGGAATGGTGTTTTTATGTACGTTAATATAATAAATGATTTTTATCAAAATGACGAATATTTCTCTGCATTAAGAACTCCCATTTTATCAATTTCTTTTGAATCATGAATAAGAAATAACCTCCCACCTTTCTCTTCGTGGCCATGAAAAGGGGCTTGAAATCCGAACACATAAAGTTCCCTCTTTGACTTATTCACCCCTACTCTCTTGGGCTCTGGAAATTGGTCATCGATAAAGTTGCCTCCAGATTGTCTCTTCCGTCTTACTGCATTGTCTTTGGTAAAGTGAAGATTTCTTCTAGTGATAGTTTGTCTTCCTCGGCGTCCATTCGGCGGTTTTTGAACGAAATTTTGCGACTGCAGCTGCTGCGAGCGGCGTTGTGGTTTAACGTCGGGCACGGAGCGGCGAGTTGTGGGTCTGGAGCGAGCCGTGGTTGACGACTGGAAAACTTCGTTGGAAAGCTTGTTGAGCTTGAAGATAGGTGACGCTGCATCTAACTGGGGAATGTGCGGCAACGCAACGAGGCCTTCGAGCTCGAGGGAGTTCATGTGGTCTTCCAAGTTCAATGCGAAGGCATACTTCACATCTATCCATCATGTATAGGAACACATAATTAAAAGGGATGAAACTTTCGAAAAATTCCCCCATGTATAATAAATTCGAAAAGAAACACGCTACGAAATACTAGATCTAAACTTCATGAACTCAAGAAAGCCTCTTTGAAATGTTTCCTATGCGACAAAATATAATCTTCGGTCGACTTCGAAAAAAAAACGTGAATTTTAAAAATACTGATTTGAGCCTCTCTGTAAGAGTCTTAAGCATCAATTTTTATTCATGCATCATACAGTATTTACGTAAATCTGAATAAGCTAAATTCGAACGTCACACGTTAACAAAAGCAGAACAAACAAAAAATTGTAAAAATCATCATTTGTTTCGGTACAGACAAGAAAAAGCTTTTCCGTGCAGTTGAGAAAAAATGGAACGTGGAAAAAGTGATTTCGCAATGATCAAAATAAACGCTAGATTTTATGGAAAACTTGTCACAGTAGACGTGACGGGTTTTTCACGTATGAAATACTATACATTGAAATGAAACTATTTTTATACGGTCACAGCGAAACTTTAAAAAATCTTCATCTCTTCAACATATGCTTATGCTAATTTCTTCCATGTCACGTTTAGGACATACATTTAAAAGTTGCGAAGTCAGTAGCAAGGATCTAGAAAAAGAAATTCTACCCTAATATGGGAATTAAGCAACTCATTATTTAAGAGACCGTTGTTCAACAATTATTTCGACAGGAGAATCAATCAATGACGGGTTCTCCTCGTTCCACTACAATGAACACGGTGTCAAATATTGACCATGTAATTTGACACGCTGGGACAAATTGCGACACGTTTTACATTATATTCAGAGGACTCTGATCGAGGGCCGTTCAGCTTCCAAATTTCGCAACTTACAGAATGGGAAAAATAAAATCGTGCAAATATATTTTTATATTAGCCATGAAACTTCAGCTCTTTTTTGTTAGTTTGAAAAGTGAATCCAAGGCATGTTCACTTTACTCGCCCCCAACACAAGAACGTCAAGTCCACAACACGAAAACTGTATCACGTTTTCATAGGTGTCGTTTCCATTTTTTAACAGTAGCGTGTAGTAAAACTTTTTTTTCAACAGCCATATAGGCCAATTATGAATATTTCTTTGGGAAAGTTGATGCACAAACTGTAATTAAATTGACTGGAAATAATCAATTGAATGGACTTACATTGACAGATTCCAAAAAAATAGCTGGGACTTTCATCCAGGTAGGTTAGTATTTGACCTAATATTCTGTTGAGTTGAGAAATTATGATAAAAATTTGAGCCTTGAAGATAATTGGCGTTAGTGAGAGGGAGTGAGTTCGCACATTTGGAAGCTAAATGAGAAATAAACTTTTGGACAAAAAATGTTTATGCAAGCGTGAAAGAATTGGTAAAAATTTAATATCTCAGATTTGGCTATCAGAAAAAGACTTACTTCTAGGCAAGGCTTATTATTTTAGAGTGTTTTATTAATGTACATAAAAGCTCATTACATGACCAAGTGGTTTTTTTAGAAATTCTGTTCAAATTTTGGACTGTACACCTCGAGGTTGACACCATAATTATATATGTTTTACACTGGAAAAATAATTTCAAAATTTACATGGGTGAGCATTTCCTGGAGTTCTGAAATAGTTTACAGATTTTTCAGAAGGGAACAATTATTCACAGGCTGTGAGGCGACACCTACCTCATTTTTCAGAAAGTACGTTCAGTGAGACTTTCATTTTTCTCATTTGGAAACAACTCATGATTACAATATACAGTATACCTTCTTGATGAGCCACATAAGGACCTCGTGAATGGAGTCGGTCGTACGTTTGTTGAGGCACCAACAGACTAGTAATTTTTTCAAAATCCTCGTCTCCGGGTTCAGGTAGATCTTCAGTCAATTCTCGTTCTGGTCTCTTTTTCGTAACTGAACCAACAGATGGCACTGTCGAGGATTTCCAGGGTAACGTAGTTGACGACGACTTTTGCGACTGTGTCGTCTGAGTTTCCGCCTCTGTTGTCAAGCCTGTTTCTGTAGGAAAAAAAAAAAAATTATAAGGAGGAAAAATCGAATCGTTTGGAATATTTTGGATTCAGTCCAGCAGATGTCGCACGTCTCGATATGTTTCTCAATCGATCTGGAAAATTTTCTTACTTTCCAACGATTTTTCTATTCGACCTTTTCTGGGTGAAAATGGAAATAGTCTTTAAAATTTCATTAAAATCGTTTCAATGCATAATAGTCAGATTAATACTGTACTAGAAATTTTAAAATCAGAAGAATGAGAAACACGGGCACTAATTGATTTTTGCCAAGAATTGCTTTATTTAACAAGAAGATCACGCACATTTTTGTAAGCAGAACTTTACTATGTCAAGATTTTTGAATGGGAAAAAATCAAAAGACGAGGACGAAAAAAATCCAAGAGAAATATGGTCTTTCAATTTTGTTTGAGAGAACTTGAAAATCCATAAGAAGACATTCCACTCTTTGTCCTTTCCAGGGAATAACTTTTTTTAGTTTGAGTAGATGTCACTGGCTGTTGGAAAAGCCTTTCAATCGCAAATAAATCCATATCTTGTTCCATCATGTAATTTCCTGTGAGGGCACTGAATGGGTTTTTTTTATGAAACTATGAAAAAAATTCAAATCTTGTTGATTTCAAGTAAATCTTTTCAACAACAATCGTTCCTTTTTCCCTCCTTGTGATGTATTATCGATAAATTTGCAAAAGAAATCAGTGTCAATCCTGAAAGCGACAAAACTTTCGATTGTATTATTAGCTTTCAGTTTTTCCTGTTCCACGTGGAGAAGAATAATGTTTATTTTGCCACTCTGATTAAATTATCCCTTACTTTACTACCCGTTTCGATACAGTATTTCCGCCAGAAAATATGCACATTTTATTTGTGAAATCAAGAAACGGATCAAATAATTGGTCGGGGAATAAAATATTCGCTTCACTGGTTATTCAACACGAACCGGTAAAAAAGCAGGGGATCGTCTTATTGTCATTTTTATTCATCACATCAAGACCTTTTTTTTTTTTTTTTGCACAAGCTTTGTTTCAAGTCATGGTCATTTCGTGACGAGAAACAGCGGTCGCATTCATCTCAAATGCCGGTTTATTCCCACGTTTCTTCCTCGTTATCGTCGAATCCAAGAAAAGGTGCGAAAAATGAGGGATTGACAAATTTCTTTGACAAGAAAAGAGTCCTTGACACTTGGATGTTATCGGAAGTGAGCGTGACTCGAATGAATCCGGCGGGAAATCGGAATTGATGGACACGCGACTTCTGGACTGATTATACGACCTTGCTCCTTTGTGAACACGTTTGCGTGATCAAAGCGAATCGCAAATCATTCCTCTCTAATGATGCTCATAATCATTCAATGTTGCCTCGCATTACGTAAAGCATTCGCACAAACAATATAACGCTTTATATGAATACAGTAGTTGTAGTGACAGGCTATGAAATATTTCAATAAAATACCTGTACTAGAGATTTTGATTGAAGCTACTTGGGATTAAAAGATGATTTATGACGCATTGCGATCCCAAAATTTCCGGAATCCCATAATTTCGAAAGAAGATAAAAAACAAGGAAAAAACGGCATATTAGAATATAGATTCGAACTCATAGCTTTGGAATAATGACAAACCTGAATGAACGAGAGATTTTCTTCTGGCCGATTTCGTACATCCAGAAGTTTGATTCAGTGAAAAGAAAAGGATTGAAATTGATTTCGAAAAATGGAACTAACAACTTCATGATGAGATGTCGAAAGCCGGCTTATTTCTGCTCAAGGCAATGTTCCGAATAATTATTTTTCCTTTTCTTGCTAATTTAGGCACAAAGCAAGTTATTCAGAACTGGTCTACGATTTCAATCTGCTCCCCTTTTTTCTTCGAACGAAGTGTTCCGCTTTCAAGACAACCCTTTCAATATTTTCAATTATTTTATATTGTCCTAATATATTTCAAATATCTAGTTTTCTATATTTTTCGTCGCTATTTTACACGAAAACGTTGTTGAAGAAGTGGTTGACGGATTGAATTTACTCCGATTGTGTCATCAAGTGAAGTTTTTTGCTTTCATGACAACGCTTTACATTTAAAACAAATTAATTTGTGTAAATTTACATAACACGTTTTAAATTGCTAAATTTTTGAATGTGAAACGCAAAGAAATTTTTCATAGATCTTGTCACGAAAAATACTGAACAGCAAAGACATTTTGACGTCTTGATTCATAAAAATAAATTGAGTTTCCCACACAAATCCAAGTATTTTTTTCGTTTCAAGAAGCTTTAAAAATTTCGTAAAGACATTACAAATCACATCGCAATGTCCAACACTGACTCTAATTGCGCCCAATTAATTCGCTGTAATTTTGTTTCAATTTTTCCACATCCAGACTTTATGACTTGACGAAGATGAATCAATCCTTGAGTGTTTTTCCCACGACTCGTGGGAGTATGTTGGAAATTCGTTAGAACCGTACCCGGGTTAGAACGAGTCACGTGGGGTCATCAATTAAAAAAGGAACGCGGGTTTTACAGTAATGGGAGGGACCAGAAGTAGGGTGTGTGTGTGTGTGTGTGTAGAGAACAATTCTCTAGGTTGTTTAAGTGTTGCGAGATCCCAATTGACCTCAGCTGGGTGTAATTAGTCTAATGAGGATTTCCCTCGACATACAAATTGATCATTTTTTTGTACAGGTAAAGAGTATGTGTGAGATTTGAACGCCTTATCCTGTTTTGAAACATTCTGATTATTTTCTCGTAATCGTAGAAATTGGAGAAATAGTTATGTTCAAAATTTCTGCATGCCGTTTTATGGTTAAAGAAATATTTATTCAACTTGATAAGACCTTGAAATTTCGCAAGAAAATAAAGACATTATTCATGTAAAATATATTCTCCTGAGTTTCCAAGGTTTCAAATGAATTATTATTTTAGTGAGAAATTGCTTTTTTGGACAAAATGAAAATCCCAAATTAATATATTCTGAGAAATGAGTATCTTTCAGATTTACAAGGGTTTTCTGAATTGCGGAAAAAATATGAGAGAAAATAAAATAATCACGTTGTCTTGAAGTTTCCTAAAGATGTCCATTCGTAAGATTCCAAAATAGCAGTTTTTCTTCCTCTAAATTTTCCCAATCATCTCAGGTCTGATTAAGAGAAAATAAATTTTTCACAGCACAGAACTCACAAAAACTTCAGCATCGTCAAATTTCGAAAATTATTTGGAAAGGATTAGAGCATAAATTGAATATTCCTTTACCCAATGGATGTTTTCAATAAATTACTAGACGATTTTGATTGAAGTTTGGGAATTAAAGACGAATCGTGACGTATTTTGATCCCCAAAATTTCCGAAATCCCAGAATTTTGAAGGAATGTTTATAAATAAATTTTAAAATGAATGAAAAAACGGTATATTAGAATATTATACTATATCGTTTCTTAAAATTCTACGATACTAATGATGTCTCAATTAATTAGGGTTCTCATCAGCATACATCAACCCTAACAATTAATAAGGGGAAAACTAAATTATAGGAAAATTTGTTAGGAAATCTTTTTGCAAAGCAAAAATGAATTGATACAGTACAGCATTAGAAAATAATAATCCATTGAATAAATTTCAAGCAACGATGCAAAAAATTTATTTTAGATGGGTTCAAAAATAAAAGCTCGAAAATAAATTTATTCGTGTTTCCCCAACATTTTAAAACTCTGAGTTACATTTTTCACCCGCTATATTTTCTAGCGTTGCAAATAAAAAATTTTTAAAAAACAACCAGGTCGGCTTTTTTTTGTATTTCAACATAATTGGGCGATGGGGCGATCAATGATGTAATTACCGGGTTGAGAAGCAGTATATGTTCACCTCATTTTTATCACCACCTGAAGAAATATCATTTCTGAAATAATTACTTGTATAGAACCCATGAAACAGCATCAAAGCAATCAAAATAGTTCAAATAGCTCCATCACGAGGCCATAAAAGGGTCGTTGCGGAAAGACGATGCGCATGAACTGTTTCAAGCAGTCAAACATGAAAAAGAAATAAATACAGTATTTATTTTTATAAATACAATCGTAAGTTTGCAGTCCTCCCAACAAAAAAAAAAATAAGCTGGCTGAAAAGAAAACACTTACATCGAAAATCTTTTCTCTGAGTTGATGGATGTGAAGCGACGGACATCACGAATCGAGAACTCCGTGTTTCTCTTCCATGGCCAAATGTTGCGTGTGCTTATATTTCTGTGCTTTTGTTTCCATTGCGTATTTTTATTTGGTGTATTTTTTAATGTTGTTTTTTCTTCTGCATTTTTCACTTGAACTTGTCTTCTTTGAAAGATATTTCAGATGTTTGAAACGAGGCGAACACATTCGCTCACGACCTCCCAAGTAAACCTTGTCAATGCTTCGTGCTTTCTTTTATTTTCAACGAGCATCTGAATTTACTTCAATTCACTCGAAATTTATAAATACATCTTCATTTGTTAAGGGTCAGAAATTGACAGTTTTTTCAAAAATACGAGAAGAGCGTTATATTTTTTTCTGAATCAGAGGATGAGTCTGCTGTCAGTGGGAAAAAGAAATGCAAATAAATTTGACAAGTGAAAAACCTAGAATTCAGTTAATTTAGCGGCTTGAATCATTAATTGTTTTTAGAAATTATTCCAACTTGAGAATCAATCATTAGTTTAATGAGAATAACTGTTGAAAAGGTCTCATTTTGAAATGAAAAATGACTATTATTTTACCATCTGAGGTGTTATCGGCCAAAATTTTCAATATTTTGAAATTAGAGAAGGCTAACATTTCTCAATTTCAGAAATAAAACCATTTTCAAATGATTTTCAAAAGTATCGGTATGAGAAAAACTTGAAATCCATATGAATAATTTTTGAGTTGGAAATTTGGTAACTGGCGGGAAGTCGTTGTTCACTGAAGATTTTCCGGATTTTTCAGTTATACTTGATTTCGAAAATCTTCGTTTGAAGTGAATGAAAAATTCCACATTAAAAAATATCATTTTCCGTATGCTTCCAAATGGGAAATCTATGGTGACCGCTGTTTTCTGGGTATTCGCGAATAAAGCAGATAATTTTAAATTTTGTTGCTTGGGTCGTTTGAGAATTAAATCATTCCAATGTGGAAATTTTATCCCATTGAAATTCTTTTCTTTTTCATTTCCTGAATCAAAGTGATAAAAAAGCACCATCAAAATGGGATTATACTTCCTTTAACTGGTGAATGGAATTGATTTGTTTCATTTTTGCGATTTTTATGCTGCTAAAATAAGTTTTCCGGCTACTGATCGTAACTGTCATGGGTCATGAAACGTTGAGAGGGATGTTCCAGCAAACCCTGTTGACCAATAATTTCCATCACGGCTCGAAATGACGCAATTGCAAAAATATTTCTCTTTTTTTCTCTCTCTTCGATGAAATAAAGATACCAATGGCCTTGAAAATGACCGTGTTTTTCGTCTGTGCATTCCCCATGAAACGGTCAATTAAACAGGGAGCAGATGCGAACGAATCAAACTGCAAATGAGCCGGATTTTTTTCTGGCTCATTTCGCAACCACGCCTCGTCCTTTTCATTTTATTTTTTAATTCCAGTGTCCCCCCCCCCCTTCTCGGAAATCGACTCATATCTTCTCATGCCCTTGTATTTTGGTAAAATGTATTCCATGATTTTTGTCGCCACCGTGAAAATCTCACATAAAAGCCATTCGCTTTGAAAATCGCTGCATTTTTTGGTCTTTTTTGGGAATATTTGAAATTTACGCATTTTTCTGAAACTCATTGCGAAAAAATGCGAGAATTGGTCAAATTTACAATTTTTATGCCTGCCTTGAAAATTGAGGGGTAGGATCGTATTGTCGCAATTTTTAAATCTTTACGTGACGCAATATTTATTTTACAATTCTTTGTGACTACTAAATACATTTATGTCTAGATTTAAAATTAAGTTCCATGGATTAATTACTGTGGGAATTGCAATTCGGATCAGGGATGGTGTCTAAAATATACATACTGTAAATATACAGATGGTCTCTTTCTACAAAGATCTTGTCTACAGCGAATTTCTCTGTACAACTATTTATTTTTTGTGACCCCACGCGTTTGGGTTCTCCACAACAAAATTATTTCCACAACGATTTTGTCTGGTTCGCTTGAATTTCGTTGTAGAGAGAACCCACCTGGATATATATTCATATAGGTGCTTCGTACCTACGAATATGTACTTCCTGGATGTTGGTGTAGTACCTAGTGATTATAACCCGCCGACAGGAAGATTTACGAACTGGCCCGAGAGATGAGCCTCATCAATTAAGCCACTGGGTTCGTCTTTCACCCCGCGGCTCCTGCAATGAATCCTGGGTTCGCAACCCGGCGTGAAATATTGCACAACAACATCGGCTGAGATGCATGCGAGCAATATTGCACCATATTCGGAGGATAAATCGTATATTTACTGTTTATTTTTTAAAGATATGTTCTTTGACTGCATCCGATGAGACGTCAAATTTTCAGAGATAAATTGTAAACTTGCTGCTGTTTTGAGCGGAAAATATTGCCCGGCTTTTTCTGGGGGGAAGGAGTGTTATTTTTGCAGTGGCGTCTTTTCTCAATTCTGAGAGATGCTCGTGATACATCCAGGAATATTGTGACGTCTAAACAATTCCTCAAAGTCGGAACAAAATTGTTTGTTAATCTTCTGCGCGCGTAAAAAATGTGAACTAAAAAACTACTTTGGATTTTAAAAAAATACTTCCATCCTTGAATTTTATACCTTGGGGGTAAACGTAAACAGAGCTGCGATCAAAACTCTCGAACATATTTTAAAATATTTGCTGAAATTATAAAATTTCACTGACGATCTCTCTTCTTTGCTTTGAGAAAACTTTTGTGATACGGTAATTTGAAGTGACGCAAGGCAAAATTAAAATTTAATAATAACAGCCAGCGACATCTACCCTCAGCTGAATATCTCGTCATCCTGGTGGACGAAGTATAAAATCGGAATAAATAGGAAAAAATGTTCACCACACCGGTGGAAGCAATTGAAACCATCAGTTGATTTTACTACCGTGATTTTTCTTTGATTTATCTATTTTAGTGGAGAAAAATTCCGGAACTCTTTCTCGGTCAGCGTCTCAAGTTTTCAATCCGGAAACGAAAATTTCGCATTAAAAAAAACATGAAGAAAGCAACTATTCGTATTTTTCGAATACAGTTTTCATCTCTCTTATTGGTGTTATTCAGCACAATCAGCAGTAGATACGATTCGTTTGTGCGGCAAGCTTTGAAAAACCGGACAAATGCAATCGTGATGAAGCATATTGTTGAAAAAAAATCGTGAGATGCAACCGGAATCTAGCTTTTGAATAGTTCCGAAACCGCTTCCGGTTCCCGACAGAGCAACAGTTACGATTACTTTTATAGATACTATGATGATCAAAACCAGGAGTTGATTTCCTGGCTTCTTCTTTCCGATTGCCCCATTCCAAAATCGTTCTAATTCATCAAGTTAAAAAAGTTTTAAAAAATTGTCGACTGAAGTGGTCTGACTCATTTTAAAGATTTCAAACCTTTGAAATTCCTGAATGCAGCATGAGATAGCTTAATAAAATGTGCAGGAACTTCAAAACACCGAGGAAAATTCAGATTCGTTTCATCGAAATATTTGATTCAACTCACGAAAAATTTATCAAATATTCGCTTTGAATTTCTTCTGACGCTTCCAAAATAACTGCCAAAAGCAGAAAAATTCAAAAAGGCCCACTTCTTCAAAATTTCGTTCAGATTCCAACCAAGTGAAAGCGATTCAAATTCCATTTTCGATTCTACTTTCAATTTTTAAATACATTCCACTATTTAAATAAATTCAAACGTCATTTGCCGAAACTCGCATAATTTCTGAATAACGAGCGAAAAATGTCGTTGATTGGCAATTATTGTAATTAANTTTTTTTTCAACAATATGCTTCATCACGATTGCATTTGTCCGGTTTTTCAAAGCTTGCCGCACAAACGAATCGTATCTACTGCTGATTGTGCTGAATAACACCAATAAGAGAGATGAAAACTGTATTCGAAAAATACGAATAGTTGCTTTCTTCATGTTTTTTTTTTTAATGCGAAATTTTCGTTTCCGGATTGAAAACCTGAGACGCTAACCAAGAAAGGCTCAAGATATGTTCAGAAATTGTGAATTGGTCTAAACAATTCCTCGAAGTCGGAACAACATTTTTGTTAATCTTCTGCGCGCGTAAAAAATGTGAACTAAAAAACTACTTTGGATTTTTAAAAAATACTTCCATCCTTGAATTTTATACCTTGGGGGTGAACGAAAACAGAGCTGCGATCAAAACTCTCGAACATATTTTGAAATATTTGCTGAAATTATAAAATTTCACTGATGATCTCTCTTCTTTGGTTTGAGAAAATTTTCGTGTAATTTGAAGTGACGCAAGGCAAAATTGAAATTTAATAATAACAGCCAGCGACATCTACCCTCAGCTGAATATCTCGTCATCCTGGTGGACGAAGTATGAAATCGGAATAAATAGGAAAAATTGTTCACCACACCGGTGGAAGCAATTGAAACCATCAGTTGATTTTACTACCGTGATTTTTCTTTGATTTATCTATTTTAGTGGATAAAAAAATCCGGAACGCTTTCTCGGTTAGCGTCTCAAGTTTTCAATCCGGAAACGAAAATTTCGCATTAAAAAAAAAAACATGAAGAAAGCAACTATTCGTATTTTTCGAATACAGTTTTCATCTCTCTTATTGGTGTTATTCAGCACAATCAGCAGTAGATACGATTCGTTTGTGCGGCAAGCTTTGAAAAACCGGACAAATGCAATCGTGATGAAGCATATTGTTGAAAAAAAAATCGTGAGATGCAACCGGAATCTAGCTTTTGAATAGTTCCGAAACCGCTTCCGGTTCCCGACAGAGCAACAGTTACGATTACTTTTATAGATACTATGATGATCAAAACCAGGAGTTGATTTCCTGGCTTCTTCTTTCCGATTGCCCCATTCCAAAATCGTTCTAATTCATCAAGTTAAAAAATTAAAAAAAAATTGTCGACTGAAGTGGTCTGACTCCTTTTAAAGATTTCAAACCTTTAAAATTCCTGAATGCAGCATGAGATAGCTTAATAAAATGTGCAGGAACTTCAAAACACCGAGGAAAATTCAGATTCGTTTCATCGAAATATTTGATTCAACTCACGAAAAATTTATCAAATATTCGCTTTGAATTTCTTCTGACGCTTCCAAAATAACTGCCAAAAGCAGAAAAATTCAAAAAGGCCCACTTCTTCAAAATTTCGTTCAGATTCCAACCAAGTGAAAGCGATTCAAATTCCATTTTCGATTCTACTTTCAATTTTTAAATACATTCCACTATTTAAATAAATTCAAACGACATTTGCCGAAACTCGCATAATTTCTGAATAACGAGCGAAAAATGTCGTTGATTGGCAATTATTGTAATTAAATTCTGCCTCATTTTGTTTCCTTGACTAATAATAGTATACCTGGGACTTCGTGCGTTAGAAATGAAAGTAAGGTTCCTTCCAGAATTTCGTAATTGACAGCTGGAAAATGTGATTTAGAAAAAGTCTTTAGAACAAAATCCTTCACAGAAAAATCATGGCAACGCGCCAAAAGGAAGCCGAAAATATCGCCATTTTCTAATGTAAAGTTCCGCCTGAAGAATAAAATTTTTCGTGAAAGGATAATCCATTGCTTAAATGGGATTCAAGCACACAATACAGTAAAAAAAACCACAAAATTACAGAAAAGCAATTTAAGCTTCTCCAAGGCAGCACGTCTGAAAACTTCCAGATTTCTTCGCGAATTGTAAATTTGCGGCTATATAACCTTCATCTTTCAAAAAAGTGACGAAGAAAATTCTGATGTTCAATATTAGATACTTGAAATGAGTGATCATAAAGCATGATTGCTTGCAAATCTTAATATCAACCTCAGTTTCACGCACCGTCAAACATATTTTTAATATTAGCAGTTTTCAAGTGCTCAAGAATATTCCTGATGCAGCATTTAATTTTAATTGAGCTCTTTGTCATGAATAAAACTTGATTTATGATGATCAAGAATTAGTTCTGGTATCAAAAAAATCGCTACTAAAATGGAAAAAGATGTTCAAAGGCGAAATTAAATCAGAAAATCCAGCAGCAATGGATGACTGGAGTGGTTTATCAGTAACTCAGTACAGTAAAATAATTCTCTAGGTATACCTAAATTTGAGAAGTATAATTTTTTNCCCATAAAAATACTTTGGGATCACAAGATGTTCAAAGGCGAAATTAAATCAGAAAATCCAGCAGCAATGGATGACTGGAGTGGTTTATCAGTAACTCAGTACAGTAAAATAATTCTCTAGGTATACCTAAATTTGAGAAGTATAATTTTTTACATCAACTCGGCACCCATAACAATAAGAAGTTGAACAAGTTTTTAAAGATTTAAACTTAAACTTTCTGATAAACACGTAAATCATTTTTTTTAAATGTTCACTAAGGCAGGGAGATTCCAGGAAAATCTTTAGAACACTGGCTCAAAATTTGTGGAAATTATTATCATGATAAATTTATTTCAATTGATCATCAGAGATGCAATATATGCAAGAAAATGTATCATTAATTCAATTAGAATTATTTAATCGACTGCTAGGAGTTAGTCTGATTTCAAAATTTTTTAGCATGTTGAAAGAGAACTTTATTAGCTGATATGATGAGAGGAGGGGGATTTCAACTTGAAATTTCAATCTGGATGAGCAAAAAAAAATCAGAAAATTAGCAATAAAGTTTTAAATATCCCTTATGTGAAATGCACTTCAAGTACAGGAATGATGAGAAATCATGTTAAGCAACCATCGCAGTTTTTGTCACTCACACTTTCATCCTTCACCAACGCACATTTTCTGAAAGACGACGGAGAAATATTAAAAAAATAATTTTCAAGCGCTGTTCAAGAATTTGATGGCATATGTCCGGGGCCTATTTTTCATCAGAAAGCTTCGGGATAAGCTTTAAATTTCCATTTGATGCCTCATAAATTCCAAGAATATTCATAACCCGAGTCTCGGAAGTACACAGCTCATCTTTTTGGCAGCTTTCACACTTCGGACAACAGCCCATATTTCTTCATTGCGATGCTTTCCAGAATATTCTGTCAACTGCTTACGGATTTCTTGTGTCGCAATTGTTTTTATGATGGTTTTATGTAGCATACTTTGAGAATTCTGTACTTTGAAAATTTCGAAATACCGGATTCCGATGCCTTTTCGAATTTCACAAGAGTTTCAGTAGCCCAGTGCATCCCAAAGAGGCAATTATGTCAAGATTTTTTACGTCCACGCCGTCGTTTACGAAAAGAGAAGCTTATCTTCGAAGAACTGGGGGTTTTTTTTCTCAAATTTTATTGTTCCCCGAAGGAAAATTCGAACCAAGGAGAAAGTTAGCCTCGATTCTATCATATTTTTTGTTGGCGATATGTTTTACCCCGTTCTGGGAGAATATCGTGATGAAATCTGCAATTTTGGAATTGTTTTCCAGCTTTTAATGGAAGAAGGATTTATTCTAAAGGTTCGAAAGTTTTCTTTTTTTCGTTTCCCGAGAGCCTTCGAAGAAATTTTTTTCACGTATTTTACTGTATACCAAGAAGCTTACTGTATTTCCGCAAAAAAACGTAAGATCACGCTTTAGCTGCGGCTTTATGCGCCTTCTAACGAAAAACGCTCTTTAAATATCGAAGAAGTGAAGGTGAAATCCTCCTGATAACATCATCGATCTCTCATCTTTTTTCACATATCATTTTGTAAGTGGTTTGAATCAGAAATTAATTTTCAATCGGTCGCTTAAATTTGAAAAAAGTCCTGTTGACAATATCAGATCGGTCGAATATGTTTTTAAAACCCCCTGAAAATTACTTTCTCGGAGGAAAATTGTGCAATTTTTCTGAGTAAAGCTGTATTAAATTCACAAATTAACGCGCCATTTGAACAAATAATAAATCATATGCTTGCCCGGGCCAAGAAGAAATTTTGAATAATAGAGGAGAAGAGATTGTTGCAAAACATTTGTCGCCACGAAGTTAGTTTTATTACCCGATGAGACGGACATTAGTCGATTACTCAATGCGTACAATGTAATATGTTAGGTGAATATCGAATATATTGCAATTTATTATTATTTTTTCTCTGATGATGTTCATTGTCTCATCAGAGATCAACACCACCTACACCTGAATGGTTGCTTCAGGTTTCTCTCAGAGAAATGACCGTTTGAAGTATTGCGTGGATAAGCGAGGGGCTTTCAACAAAATTTCAAACATGATCTTCTACATATCAAGAATATTCGAAACTTTTCTAGCCAAACTCACAAGGACCCTCAAAAATAATCATGGCGTTTTTGAGTAATCGAAACGTGAATTTTTTGTTGCCAGAGGTAAATGAAGAATTCACATGAAAATATAGTGATATTCTGGAACTTGAACAGCGGGATAAATGAATTGACAGCATGCTGAACTTGGAGGTAAGTGTAAATTTGCACAATTGATTGCTCACTTTCTTCTGAAAGCATCAATTTACATTTTTATTGATTTCCTCTTTTCTGTTCCCATCAATATCCAAAAGTATCCATTCAATTTGAGGTGAAAGAAGTTTAAGAGGAAAAATTCTTCTGGTTTTTTTTTAGAGTGTAAAAAAATTTTAAACTTGACATAGTCCAAATGTAAGTTTCTTCATTCATGAATTGTACACCTTGTCTTGAATTCATTAAAATGAGTGGAAATGAGGGAAGCAATTTTTCCATCATATCCAAAACATAGAGCTTTTTTTCACCAGAATCACAGGAAAAGCCGGAAGACATGAATCAAACTCAATTCAGGTATGCTAACTTTCTACAGTATTTTTTTCTGCAGTCTCTGCCCATATTATAGAGGGTCCCTATAATGAATTTCTATATGCAAAGAATTTTCCTGGTCCCCAGAATTATGTAAAAGGTGTCAAGGTGCAGGCGACACCTACGCGACAAAAAGTCAACATTCCGGGAGACAGACACATTTCGTTCAAGGGGAAAGAATCCTTACTAATGCAGCGATTCATAAATAACTTTCCGAGTGCCCTTTTTTTTAGAAGCAATCGAACCATGGAA
>CAJPEX010004853.1:0-19281 GCA_905338405.1 Notodromas monacha | reverse complement strand
ATGTCGTCAGTCACAGGCATGCTCTAACTTCTCTGTTTTGCTAAGCGTTTCTTTTGGCGGACATATTTCTAATCCCGCGGTAAAAGGGCAACTCAGAAGTTCTTTTCTGTGAATTTAGTTGATCAGCTTTTTTTTTTAAATCTGCCACAACATCTGGACGATATCTCAAGACATGAGCGCTTAGTTTAAATTAAAGAGAGGTAAATAAGTTGAAATTACAAGAATTTTCAAGAAAAAATTACCTTATAAAAGTGAGCTATTGCAATAGACATGAAGTCAAAATCAGTCATATTATAAAATTTCGCTCATGTATTTTCCAAAACCTGCCAATTTTGGGCTTCTCTTTTTGGGTTGTTTTACTCCTTTCATGCGTAAAAGGCAACTTCTTTTGGATATTCCCCTGCGCATTCATTTTCTGTGCTCAGTATAAAGTTAATAACAACATACTGTATTTTAACATTTGTTTCGAACTTTTGCAGCATGAGAGGTGCAGCACGAATATTCCCTTTGATGAAGTCTGCGGGAAAATGTGATCCGACATCCAGACATTCAAATGTATCAACCCATCATTCTGAGAAATAATTACGTCCGCATCTCGGGACCCACTGTAGTGAATGAATGCCAAGGATGTCTGTATTTTCGGGAAACGCCAAGTAAAATGATTTCAAACCTTCTAAGAATCAAGAACTTCAACATACTCGCATACAGTATTTTGTTTTCAAGGCTCGCTGAACTTCATTTGGCGCGTTACTGTATGTACTGTATCCCCTTTTCTAACTTTCGAATCACCCCGAACAATATTTTCACGAATTCCTCCCTGTATATAGAGACGAGAGATGAGAAACAGACCCGGGCGTGTTTATAGTCGTTCCGACTGTTCATTGTTGTGTCTTCTGTTCTGTGGAGTGACATGAAGAGTTTCTTGTCCATGTACAGTAGGTAAAATGGAGTGAAAGAAACAAAAAGGGGTATAAGGGTAGCATAGATCGTGGGAATTGCACGACGTCTTTCTGACGTGTGACGGGGACTTGTGCGAATAACGAGAACCGCGGGGATCGGATCCGAGTACATGTACAGCACACTCAAGTGATTCGGGTTATTGAGGACACTGAGTGGTGTTTTGACGTGTGACAAATGAAGTGACTCCCCTTTCTCTTCTTATATGTGTATAAAAATCTGCATATTTTTTTTGTTCTTGTGGAAAAGCGGCATCTACAAGCATGAGCGCACGAGCATCTCGTCGACTCGTATTTCCGTCAAACGTACAAGAGAGCGTCTTTTGGATGAGACATTGTGTAAACACGATCGAATTGCATCCGGCGACTGCTGACGGACAGTTATTTGTAGAGCATGATGTAAGAAGCCATGAACTTCTGAGTCTTTTGAGAACAACATTTTCTGGCATTTTTTGTTGTTTTTGAGGGAAGCTGCGCCAGGGTGAGGTGGAGTATAGTACAGTACTGCGGTATGGCACCTCAGTCATTTACCTATATTTTACTGTACCTATATATTTTTACAAGCAAAAGCGCAAGCCGAGGTTCTTATCAACCTAATAAGGTTATCTATAATAGAATCAGACCGAAGACAAGAAAAGTACCTTTAGTCAGGCCCTTATTTATTTTTTTCTTTGCTAACTAATATTCAAAATTGGGACAGCGATTCGCGGAATGATCAATTAGCTAATTTATGCCAGCCGTTTTTGAAGCTGTTCTATGACGATATATTTATTAAATTGCAATATTTCGGCGTCTTTTGTCGGAAAAATGTTCCTATCGATGCATCTTTATGGGTGTTTTTTTTCAGATTCTGCTCAAGTATTTTTGAAGCTTTGTTTATTTTCGTCCGAGAAAATGGGTTGAGGGTTCGAAAGAAAACTGTTCATTTCACGGAAATCGGGACGGTAGACTTGATTGTCAGACGTACTTTTCCTATGCAAAAATCTCATGAAAAAAATTAGGCTGGTCGACGTTTTCATTTTATTCGTCGTTTCAAATTTCGCCGGAGATTCGCAGGTGAAGTGTGTTATTGATTTCGACGACCAGAATTCCAGCTTTGAATAAATGTTGCGTTAAAATAAATTGGCCAAATCCGTACCAACGTCTTTAGTTACAAGTGCGCTGGAATTATAATGCGAATTTCTAATGAGAGTATTTCGCGAGATTAAGCTGATGATTGAACCATTGATGGAATCAAGGAATTCTTCCGATTTCGAAAAAATTTAATATGCGGCACTGCAGCCGAAATTGCATTTTTACATCAGTTGGTACCATTATTTTAATTTTTGGGGAAATAAAAACAGAATCGCGTCTTGTAATTGATTGCATTTCACATTACATAACTGTAATTTTCCAGGAATAATCAATGATTTATTTCTCGTGAGTTCTTTTCAACACTTCATTATCTGTTGAATATACCCGATGAATGCATTTTGACTTGAAATTCAACATTCCGTAATGCAGTGAAGAATTCTCGTCCGCGCGCTGGTTCTAAAAATAAATAACTCAAGTTTGTACGTATTCTTCCTGTCTATTTTTTGTTATCTTTGGTTTTTTTTTTCTTTCTTCCTTGTCGGAAAACGGGTTCAGGATTTGAGTGACGTTAGGAAGAAGAATTCCAAACGCACTGCTGAACCCTACATGGACGTACGGTCTACTGCATATCCATGTCATGGGGGCGCTGCGTGCAAACTTGAAGTAGTTGAGCTTACAATAAAGAAATGAAAAAGAACAAGTTTGGGTCGTGCCCCACACGACGCAAAACGTCGGATTTGGTTGATCAAAGGAGAGCCGCGACTATTTAAAAGCCGTCCGTCCGTGTTACACATTGCTTCTTTTTTTTTTTATTACCCCATCATTATTCTTTTCCCCCACTTTTCAATCCCAGAACTGAGTGTTGGGTTTTTCGAAAGCAGCTTAAAGTCAACTGACGCTTTTGCAGTGATAGAACCGGCTCATGCCTTGAAGATAATCTCGCTGTGGAAAAAAATGAAGGATTTTGCGCGAGGGAATTATTCAAGGGATCTCTATGAACCAGAATACTGAACTGAAATCAGAGAGATAAGAACAAATGGACGAGATACAGTAACTTGGGAAAATAAAATGCCGTCAGTTGTCATGGTGGTTTTGCGAGGCATATTTTGTAAAACTCCTCGTGGTCGAGAAATGACGTCACAGGACAAATACTGTGTATCAGCGAATATTTTCGCTGTTCACGACTTCTGATGAGATATTTCTGATGTTTTTTTTTTCTTTAATGCTAGAACAAAACTAAAATATGCGGATAAATCATAAGCTCGATGTTATTTTTTGCTGAAAAAGTTAAATTGGTTCGAATCTAACATAAGATCATCAACCATTCTACTTTACTTCTTTAAAGAAATTTGATTATTTTGCATGAACAGATTCATTCTTTCTTCTGAATGCAGTATTTGTAAATCATCCATAATATGAAATTACCGATGCCTTTTTTTTCAGAATGATCAGCAATAATAAGATAGATGAAATTAACGATCACAGTCTTCAACAAATTACTGCATCAGGCATTACGAAAATTCCAGTTAGTGGCGCATTCTATAATATGTTGGCTTGTGATGTCTTAATTTTTCCAGAAGGACACGGTTAGTTTTAATTCCTTGTTGATCCTAGAAATTATCTTTTTCTGTCTTTCAAAAAAAAATTAACAACCCAATGAAATACGGCGTCGCTGAAATTTTCCAGCGAATGCCTGAAGCACAGACGGTTTCTGTCGACGAAATTTCTCGTCTACGAGCTGAGATATTAAAGGAAGGAAAAATACTTTGTCCTTTTTACTTGTGGCAATATTTTGAGTTCCAGGCAGCTCTAGAAAAACTAAGAATTTTTGATTTTGCCTTTTATTTTTGCTTTACCTGTTTGTATCTAGCTCCATGTAGTACTCGGAAATAGCGATTTTTTTGCGCATTTCTCGCGTGCCAATCGCGAGGATTTTTACTGATCCCTGGAGAATTCCTTCCGTTTCTTCAGAATAGAAGCTATATATAGAAGCCTGATCGTGTGGGAGCGAGACTGCTTCAGGTCGTTATTTTCGCTATAGCTTGAGAGCTGCCCTGGATATTCTCGAAACTGGCCCGTACTGAACGTCTCTCGCTTCTTTTTTTTTATTCATTTCCCGGAATATTTTTTGGCCATTTTCCTGCTCATTCATCATTCTAGGGTTAGATGCGAGGAATGTAGGTCCGAAAAGTTATTTACTGCGACGTGGGACATTGATTTACCTTCGTGTGCATCGTGGGGCCCGGTAAAATAAAAAGAACGTGATGCCTGCAGGAAATCCCGTTTTTCTCTGATGCCCGCTGTGTATTGAGCTGTTTTTCCCCCCATCTTTAATATCATGCAAATATTGACTTGGAAATCGTTTTCAATCGTTTTTGCGACTTTCATTAATCAAGAGCCTCGTCGTTTTCATGATACGTTTATTTCCGTTGCTCCTGTCGAAGTTGATCGCACTCCGAAACAGTTATTCAAACTACGGACAGTCTAATCAATTTCTCGACTATTTTTTTTTAAATTAACTCTGTCCCTACAAATGCGTTGATTCTTCTGGAATATATAATGTAATTTAGGTTATCGCGCCGTTCGTTGTGTGGGAAATCGTGCAAATCCGGACGACTCACCGGTCGTAGCATAAATATTTTAAATAATTATTTCCTATGGAAACTATTTATTTTCAGGGAAATGCGATGTGAATTAACGCGTAATTACTGTACTTTTTTAAATCAAGATTTTAAATTTTGAAAAAAAAAATCTTAAATAAGTTCCATTGATTTATGCTTTTACCGAGAAACAAGGCCTGATTTAGTGCTGGGAATACTGCAGAGAACTGTTTTCTGAGCCTCGACTTCTCTCCCATCCTATCAATTCAAATCCAATAATTTTTATACTGTGTCATACGATTATTTAATGGCACGTTTGAAAAATGAATGACTTTTTCGGTTCACGAGATCTTTAATTTTGACAAAGTCTCTGAAGTAATTTCAATTGCTTTATGCTACTCATATTTTTCGGAGGAAACAAGCCTTGATTCCGAGCTATAGGGATGTTGCAGAGCATAATGCTTTCTGAGCATCGGTTTTTCTCTTATTGTATCAATTCATCCCCGATTATGTTTCAGGGAGGTTATTTTTCGTTGGAATTCATTGAAAGCGGAATCAATTTTTTTGTTTACAAGATTTTTAGCTTTGATAGAGTATCTGAAATAATTTCCGTTGAATTATTCGCATGATGCGGTATTTTTTCCCGTGAAGCATGCCTGATTCAGGATTGGGAATTTTGCAGGGAAGTTGTATTTTTGTGAGTTATATTCACAAAAGGAAGCAAACATTTGTGGAACTTTGAAAATAAAACATAGAATCAGCTGTGGGGTACAGCTGGGGATTTCTTATGAAATCCCAAAGAAAAAGATAAAAGTATATTTTGATTAAACCCCA
The DNA here is from genome assembly GCA_905338405.1 of Notodromas monacha. NCBI lineage: Eukaryota > Metazoa > Arthropoda > Ostracoda > Podocopida > Cyprididae > Notodromas > Notodromas monacha. Next base: position 13,817 of record CAJPEX010004853.1, on the reverse strand, counting down.
ATATTTGCAATTCTTCTCACACAAAACACAACACAATTGATAATGATAATTTATGTTCAAAATCTATCTCTGTACTGTCTGTATCATCAGTCTGTTCTGCTGCACTTGATTTGTTGAAACCTGTGAAAGGCACAGACTAAAAACTCTAGTATGCAATTAACATGGCTACCATCTAACAGCAGTCCAATTGGAACATTCTTGTGTATTCTTGAATGTACGTGTGCGAGTATATAGTGGTACGTTAAGGTACCGAATTATTCCGTCACAGAAGTGACTTCCTCAGCCTCGGGTTTCTGTCTGATTCGATCAATACGAGCGCAATGCCCGTTTCAAGTACCGAAGTTGGATTATTTGCTCTTACGTCTGAAAGCAGGCAGATCGATAACAAGGGCTTGTACCACACTGGCTAATGAGAAACTCGAGACCCGTGTTGATACACTCGCGTGTCACTGCCTGAAGGCAGGGTAAACCCCTCTCGTTTGGCATGGCATAAGTATATGATGCAGCAGGCAACTTGTGCGTCGCTGTTTCTTGTGTGCCCCATTGCCTCTTGATGGATTCTCGAGCACACCAGCAGCGGAAGTTACATATCCCAGTGGGTTAATTTCTATTGTGTTTGGCTCCTGCGTGGCTTGTCCTTCTTTGGAAGATGGGTGAGGGGAACCTCGGGGAAATGAGGATGACAGGCTATTATTCAAAGCTAAAAACGCAACCCTGGCGTGTTTGGAGTTGAGTGGCTGCTGCTGCTACTTCGTCCCTCATCAGCACTGCCGAGACTTGTTTTCGATGAACTCAGCCTCCTTTTTTTTTCCGGGTTCTCAATTTCCGCCTCGTTATATCGGTGTTCCATAGTATTGTATTTTATTTTAATTTATTTTGGTGCGCCGTATTTACTCGAATGGAAGAGGTTTCGCCAAATACTGGTGAAAATTTGTTTTTTTTTTTGGTCGCATCTCACATTACGCGGTGACTGCATGGGATTCGATAGCGTCTTATATTCCATGATGTCTGAAGTTCGCATTTCAAGTGATAATAAATGTGGAACGAAAATCCAGCTAAATTTTTATCTAGAACGAATAGTCTGACTACCATGTTTAGTTTCGTAATCAAAAATGGTGTACTTGACACCCTGTGGAAGAATTTACATAGAAACTACGTGAACGAAGAGCCGTGCTACTCCTGTCGCTTAAAAAAGTTTCCCTCAACATATTAGATGGGGTGGTTTTCTGGCTCTTATACATGAAACATTTTAAGAAAATCAGCAGCTTGAAATTAGAAGTTTTTTTCCCTGATTTATGTAGAATTTATAAGTAAAAAAAAACTTTTCATTGATACATTAAGAAGATAGAGTTGGGTGGGAAATCACAGGTTTCTGCTAAAAATAAATTGTTTTAACCGATTCACATTTGAACTAACCAATATTCATAAGCCAGGTCATGGTTCGTTATCCGAGGCCCGAACCCGAATTTCGTTAACCAAAAAGTTCGTAAGCCAGGGCGTTTGTTAACCGAGACCCCACTGACTTCCACATCTCGTCCATCGAAACTTTCTCTCGAATTTCAAAGTATTAATGCTCAGATAATACGAAGATAATTGTGGAGGGAATATTGATCAAGAAAGTAGATTCCCGAAAGTCACAGTCGTAGTTTCGGAGATGAGTGGGAATGCGTCGTGGATTTGCAATTTAAAAAAAATTTTATGTTTCTGAAGAACGTAAAATTAAATTTCTCTTCAGAAGTAGGTGTGATCTGCATTCGAGTCAATACCGTATACGTTACAGGTTTTTCTTACCGCAAATATCGAAGTGTGACAAATCTGTGTGACCGTTGCCAGGAAATGACGCAAGTGCCTATTCGTGGGAATGTTTCAATTTGCCAAGTGTGAAGCTTGCTTGTTCTTATGTGCGAATTGACAAGAACACGGTGTTGACGGGTTTCACGATTGAGTGCGGGATAAAGTTTTGCGCTTGGAAATGATTTTTTTTTCTGCGTTTTCCCTTCTCGATGTTTATTTTGCCACAAAAAAAATGTGTTCAGCGAGGCGCACTCCTTTCCAATCAACTCCCATCTTTTACATTTGCCATAATTTCAGTTTTGAGATTATTCTAGGCTTCTCTTATTCCGAGGCTCATGATTTTGAAATTATTGTACAGTACTTAATGCCCAGTAATTTTCTTTGTGCAAAATAAATGTATACAACGGAGATAAAGTCTGGGAGAATGCATTTGCATGTGTTGGAACAATCGGAAAGAATTCAGCGTATTTTTATCCTCAGTTTATTGTTTGGTCGGCTTGAAATCGGGGCGAAGGCTTTTACGAGGCCATTAAATTCCTTTTCTTATTTTCCGTTCAAATACCGGTGCTAGCATTAATTCCCGTTGAAGTAGTTCTGATTTATGTTCTGTATTCTCGGTTCGATTATGTAAAAATTGGTGCCTACATCTGTGAGGCTGAATTTGGGTGTTCCAGTGGCGATGAGGTTTTTTTTGTGTAAAAAGAAGCACGAAACAGGTCAAAAGTTGTCTGCTTTTTTTAAAGTCATCAGTGAAGTTCGATGAATATCCCACATTATTTTCGAAATTTAATAGGCAATTCGCTGTTAAATTGAAAGGCTGAAGTGGCTTTTCTGTCTCTCGTAACAAATTTCTTCACGAAGTTGTACATTGAAAAATTAAGGATGCACGCGAGCTTTTTTTTTTTTTAAGAAAAATTCCCCGGGCTATTTTCCGGCTCTACGTCAAAAGGAATAAATCTAGATTGCTCGGGAGAATCTCCGGGGATTCTTTTCTTCGGTTTCCCCGAAGAAACTATTGCTGATTTCCTTCCTCAGTATTGTGCATGTATCTTACGACCTATTGAAATAAGAAATTGCACGAAAGAAGTGCATGTCGAGAAATGAAATCTCCGGATTCTCATGAATAGATATGAATGTGCAAGAGGGCAGCTGGAGGAATCTAGCAGAGAGAACGCAACGCTAGAAATTAAAGTCATAAAATTTTTTTATCGTTGTACAGCGTACGATTTTTCTTTTGGCAATATGTTCTATAATCATTCAAATATTGCGAGTGATTATGCGCCCCAATTCACTGCGTAGAATTAAATATTGATAACTTGGACCTCCAATTTCGAATTCATAAATAATGTATGTCTATTAAAAAACATTCTCGTGGTTCAAGATACAGTATATTCTGGTCTCAAGTTGGTGCCAAACTTGTAAGAAGCTATGCTTGGTGTAGCAATTTGTTGGAAACATTTTTCATTCAACCAAGAAAGACTCATTTATCTGTGTTGATTATTTTATGGCGCCTATGGAGTAACTTTTGAATTTGTGAATCGGTATGGTGTTCTGTTTATTATTCATGCATTGAGGTTATTGTTGCAGAATAACTTACCACAACATAAATATTAAAAGAAGATGTTGGATCCAAAAGATTGAAGAAAGCAAAATTCAATGAATAAATTGATCAGCCTGGGACAAGGCCAGAAATCCTTTTAGGACTTCTAGTTTAAAAGATTAAGAATGTATAGTATTTTGAAAAGTCCCAACAATAAAGGCAATGTATTGATTGAGAAATACAACGGTTCAGCAAAAATAAAACTCAGAAAAACTCTTGGAGTAGCAACAACACACTGTTCACAACAAAATTTGGACAACGATTGATTTGTTCTTTGCTGGCTGAAGGATGAGGGGTGATGATGTTATCTTGATTCAATTGTTTGAACCCTTTAAAAAATAGAGTTTTTTTGAGGAATTATGAAATAGTGGAATCCAAAGGACATCATAACATTCATTGTTTTATTGATTAATACTGAGGAAGTCTTGAAGACCTCTTGGTTCTTTTCTTTTGTTCCAGTTTTGTGAAGTTTTGAGATGTTTTTCCTTGATTAGCGAGGTTTTTGGTGCAGACTTGTGGTTTTCCAACAGTGATGAAGCATCATCATATCAATCATCATCATCATCATGGTGCTCTCATTATACATTTAGTTTACTGGTGATTTGACTCCTTCAACCTGAGGAATCTGCTTTCTTCAATAAACTCAGTTGCGAACAAAAATAATCCGTGTATCTTATAATTTTCTGCTTGAAAGAACCCCCGAAATGTTTTAAAAGGAGGTTTTGTTTGTTAATACCAAGCAACATTTCCATAACTTTGATGAAGGATACATATGAATTATGATGCCATTTCTCAAGATCCATTTGACGTTTCTTTTTTCTTTTGCCAATATACCTGACCAGTATACCGTATTCCAAAATTTTGAAAATCGTAAAACAAATACTGTACAGCATACGGTAGATCAGTGGCATCTCCGTGTATCGTCTGCTGCTGTCGTATTGAATGTCGTTTGTTTTCGCGAGTCGCTCGTGTTTTGGATATAGACAAGTGTTGATTTCGGCGACGCATTGTTGTGGCGATATCGACAGGCGTGTTTACGCTGCCCCCGGTCGGCAAAAGTACTGCATGCTCATCACGTGCTTGATGAGCTCGAATCGGTTTCAGTATAGTACTACTACTGTATACATTTCTTCCGGGCCTTCGTAAAAACCCCCCGCGGGTGCGTCCGACGATTCTTGGGGCCTTGCTGCTGGTAGATTGCAGCGGAGAGAAAAACCCGCCGAGTGCGGGGCTTAATGAAGCTAGCTGGCGCCTCTGGTCCGGCGCCTCGCATTTAAATTTTTTTCCCCGTACATTTCCATTACCGGTATTATTTTTATTTAATATGTGAGAGGGATAGAGAGATAGAAGGAAAAAATATATACCCCGGCGATACGAGTCTGTCGGGATCTTTTTTTTGTTTGACTGACGCATTGAGGAGGAGCGCGAGGACGAAAGATAATCATATCGATTTGCATGATTCTTCAAGCTGTTAGTAGAGCCATTTGACATCCACTCAACAGCGAAGGAGATTTCGGTGAGTTTTCTCTCTATTAATCGGGTTTTCTGCAACGTATTCTGTGATTGGTAAATTAAGCTAAAAAAATTTTTGAACAAGCTTTTTGTCGGATTTCCAATTGCGCGTGTGAGTGAGACGGGAACTTTACATTTACTGCTCTTCTATATTCTGCCAGACACTAAATGAAAATTTAATAACATTTTTCTCGGACAAGCCTTGAATATCACTTGAAATTACAGTATAATTGAAGGGGAATTGATTCTCAACTGGCTTCAAGCAAATAGTGACTGGCTCGTCATCTGAAAGAATGCACATGTCAACGTTCTCTGCATCGTACTTTAATTTGAATTGAGTTTCCGTGCTGGTCGAGCCACCAATACAAATGAATATTAAATTACGATCCGATTTAAACTGTAAAAAAATCTATATACAGTATATATAAATCGGATAGCCTTACATGTGACATTTTTTTAAAGCCTCAATCGTGTTTGCGACGATCCAAGCTCTAATTTTGAAGGAAATGTATGTGTATTTTTTAAGGTCTTCCCTGTAGGTCGTATGACGTGCCAGGGACCGGTTGATTTCTCTCCGTTTTTCTTTTTGCCACTCCTTACTGTATTTGGATTTAATATACAGTAGTTCGTGAGCAATTTCAGTTCGGTGTAAAATTTTCTTGATGAATTCTGGCCGATAACCGAATTGTTTATAGCTGAACTCCGGTGAGTTTTATCCTCAAGATAGCTTCTTGACGCCAATGGCTCATTCGGATTGCGCAGTACTGCAGTAAATGTACTGCATGTTCACACTTTTTCACGTTCGGTTTCAAACGATTTCGGCGAATTTCAACACCAGGCTCCGAAAAGTACCAGTAAAAAGCTTTCGGGGTGTGAGACTTTTGTTCTTTTCGTTCCGATATTTTCACCGTCTTTTTATACCCTCTGAATTACAGAAAAGAACAGGCATTTTTGCCTGTATCGCCCATCAGTCGCCAGAGCGTCGTCACTCGAGCGCTAGCTGGCCTTGCGCGGGTTGTCTGTCTGATTTATCCAGATGATTAGACGCCACTGGATTGACGCTTGAATACGTTATTCTACAACAGTGAGAAAAACAAGGAAGGGGCCCTCATGAGTCCGAGCGTAGCAGGGGTTTATATCAAAAGTCTCGCGAATTACCTAAATATCTTCCCAATTTTATTCAGACGAAGCTTTCGAATTGTATCCTGTTTTCAGAAACATTTTCTTTTGAATCTGAGGCTTGGGAAGCATTATAAACCGTTTATGAAACTTTCTGCAGGGAGAGATTCGTAAAATTAACTATCTTATGATAACATTTCATCTTTTTCTCCTCGGCAAGCTATGAAATTTTTGCATCTGATGATGAAAAATTTGTCAACAAAGCGCAGTTGTCATTTCATCACCGCGGAAATTGAACGATGACGTTGAGGAGTTTCAAATGACCCCTCGTTTGGGTTCGAAAAAAATACATATTTTTTTTACGTGATGAAGGGGTTCGGAAGCCGGAGTTTCAACCCGACTCTGGTTTTCCTGGGTGGGTGAGGTTTTATGGGTTTTATTTTAATTTCCGTGTCAAGGTCAAAACACCTGCCCTGTGCAATTCTTTTGCTTTCTGCGATTTCGACCCGCGATACGATTTGCCGAGAGTCACGTGGGGCAGGAAACTCCGATAGAAGACAGTGATAACTTGGTCCTGTGCCTTCAGCAGAACCTTCATTTGATTGTAATCAAAGAAACATGAGATATGTTCCATTGAACGAAGTTACACGACCGAATGGACTTCAAGGCTTCGACGCTCTGTCTTGTTGTCTGGAGGAATTTTTCGAACGTTTAATTCTCATGTTTCAATCAGGCTGTAATACGGTTTCACTGAAGAAGAATCATGCTTTTGATTCGGGAAAAAAAAATTTGGAGGTTGAATGTGGAATTATTTTGCAGCCTTGAGTCAAGTGCGAACTCATTTTTACCAGAACCATATGATGATAATGAAATCATATTTGCAGTTGTTACCTTTACGAAAATTTGTCGAGGTTTTTTGGAAATCTTAGGCTCACTTTGGAAGAAGGAGACTGGCCAAGTTTCCTGGAAAAAAGAAATGTTGGGGTTGAGCGTGAAATTATTTTGTAGCCTTGAGTCAAGTGCAAACTCATTTTTACCAGAACCATATGATGATAATGAAATCATATTTGCCGTTGTTACGTTTACGAAACTTCGTCGAGGTTTTTTGGAAATATAATGTTTATTTCGGAAGAAGGAGACTGGCCAAGTTTCCTGAAAAAAAAAATTTTGAAGTTGAGCGTGAAATAATTTTGTAGCCTTTAGTCAAGTGCGAACTCATTTTTACCCGAACCATATGATGATAATGAAATCATATTTGCCGTTGTCACGTTTACGAAACTTCGTCGAGGTTTTTGGAAATCTAATGTTTATTTCGGAAGAAGGCGACTCGCCAAGTTTCCTGACGTATGGTTGTGTCTCCCTTAAGCCATACGAGTAACTACTGTACTATTAAGCCCTGATTTATATGCTGCCTCGACGAGATGCGGCAAAAGTTCGGAGATCGAAAACCTGCCATTCATCAAACAAATCTTTTGAAACCTTTTCTTTCGTTTGCACAAGTCATTGATTGCTTATCGGTTGTTGAGTTTGCGAGCGAGCTCTGGCTGCTGATGCGTGTTTAGTTAAAAAAAAAAACGAAAAAAAGAAAGCAGTACAGTATGTACTTGTAGCTGTTGATACTGGAAGAGCACGCACTGGATATTTATCTATCCCACTGCGATGAGCACGTTTGTTGGCTTTCAGTTTGTTTGAGCAGATAAAAGAAACCCGAAGGAACCTATAGAGCTACTCAAAGAAAATCTTGGATATATTCCTTTCTCCAGGAAAAATTAATACATTTCTTAAATCAAGTTTTGTCGAGTCTTCAAAAGCCCCTGATCGAACTGCGCCTCGCCGAGTGTTGAAATTTTCGAAATGAAATATTGGACATAAAAGGTTTGTTGGACTTTAAAAAGGTCCACTTTGCCTGAAATAATGTCGGATCACGGGTGGGAGAGAAAAATGACGCGAAGATAAATCCCCGCAGGTACGGTAATAAAATCCCGCAGCTTGGGCAATACTAAAAATACAATATTCGAGAAAACCCCGTTTTATTGATTCCACGTTTAGTAGCGGAAATAGCAGATAAATCTCCACTGGACAAAGTGTGTAAATTCAAGAACGACCGAATGAAAAATTGATTACCCTTGATCGTGTGCATTTTAGCGCGATTTGAGGGTTCTTATCAGTAGCACTTTAAGAAAACGAAATGAAAGTTTCGAAAACATGAAGGAAACGACCAGTAAAATAGTACGCATGATTGGTAATAAGGAAGAGGTTAGTTTATTGTGAACAAGTTTCATTTATTTCTATTGAGCACTTTTCAAATCTCTTATTGTTAAGTTGTTATTCTTCCTTCTCACATTTTTATGCCTGCGGGGGTTTTCGTGCCGCAGAATTTCCTCAGGGATAAAGCCATGATTTCGCTCTGGTTTCTTGCTCGCCATTTTCAGTTCGAGCGATTAACAATTGGTTCTTGTTTATGGCGTGTATCAAGTTTTCGTGCCGAAAGATTCGCTTCGGCTCGTTTCGAGCTTTGTGGTGAAGCGGCGTTTTATTCTTCTTTCTTTTTTTTTTAATTCCTTGGCATTCGTTTTCTTTCGTTGATTCCCGGAAGCACTGAGTCTGATCAACTCGCGCGAAAAATGTCAAGATGGAAAATGCTGCCTCTGAACCGAGATTGATTTCTTTTGAGTGGGAATATGTAAAATATGAGAGACGGTGGATAAATTTGTAATCCTTGACAGTTCACCTAGCATGCGTGCGGTTTCAAATCATCTCGCATTGGTTTTAATCAATTTTTGAAAATTTTCTGACAATTACGCGACACGAACTTCGGTAACCTGTTGAACGCTCGAGAGCAATAATGGACGTGATAAATCTTCAAAACTGTGTTTTCCTTTTCGTGTTCAGTGGGTAAATTTATACTCATCATTAAACTGTGGGTTTCTGAAATGCATAAAATTAATCCGTTATAATGAGAATATTTTTTTCAGATAATTGTAACATTATTACGACGCCGATGGATTTTTCTTATTTTTTTCCGGGGGCTTGACTTTTGTTGATGGCGGAGAATCGGGATTGCCTTTAAAATTATACGATACAAAGACTCAATGATGGATATTTATTATATCCTAAATGGCATATATGCCATATAAGACGATTTTTATGATATAGGGAAACTAAATTCCTCACAATTTAGGCTAGGCTGCGTCACATGTTTGGACATAGATTTAGTGTAGAGAAAAACTGCATAACTCGAAAAAAAATCTGGAGTCTCTGAAGAAAAATTATTCTCTACATAGGTACAATTCCTCGTAATACAGTTTTTCCATGACGACTTTAAAAATTTTCCGAATAAGCTGAGAAATGGAGATAAATGCGAGGTTGATTCTCTCCCTTTACAATGAAACTCGAGTTACCGGAAAAAAATCGTTGTAGAGACACTTTCGTTGTAGAGAATCATTATAACATGGGGAGAGAACCTTATGGGACCACAAAAACTTCATTATACAGTACAGTGAAAATCATTGTAGAGAGAAAGTCCACCTGCCCTTTAGAAGCCAAAAGCATACTGGAGTAACATTAAATTCTATGAGTTGGAAATGAACGACGGTGTGGAGCACCTAATTTTCTTGTAGGACTAGAGTTTCTGTGATCCCAGAAGTTAGACCGAACCCAAATTTTTTGGGGGTGATTATTTTGGGAGTCTAGGTCTTCTTTCTGCGTAGGTTTAAAATGCATAATTTGGCTTAGAAAACTATTTTTTTTGTATACCGAAGAATCAACAATTTGACCACGTTTTATCGTACAGTATATTATATTACTGTATATGTAGGACGAGAAGCCTCTCCGACCTTGCGGGGCATTGTTGGTGAAATCGTTCAACCTTTGTGATAATTTACCTTTTGTTTTCCTCGATAGATTGATGCGACTTGGTGGGTTGGACGTGGTCTCGTTTTCCATGCCTGCTGGTACCCGGGTTCCACTAAGGAGGGAGGGACAAAGTGGTGCACCGACAACGAACGAGGGCGCACTTTCTTTGGAGCCCTAAGCGCGCAGGCACGCGAAGTCATCGAGAGCCTCACCGCTTCGCTTTGGTTCGCTAACCGAAATGAATCGTCAACTCAGGAATGAACAGTGTTGATCTGAGTCTTTGTAGAAAGAAGAGAAAAAAACATGAAAAATTATTGAACTGGAAAACTTATGTTAGGAACGTTAATTTTATTATGAAAGCAGAAAGAGTAGCTCGAGTTTGCGCTGTACTGTACGCGTTGTTCCCGAAAAATACTTCGCTTTCTCAGCAGTTGTGATTTCCAGTTGTGCTTTCATTCTTTTTCCAAGTACTTTACATCCGAGTCGGTGAATTAAATTTTCATTACACAGGTGTCACCCATCCTTCAATTATGCCTAATTTAGGTCATGGTGTTGAGTGAATTGTATGCCTGATTGAGATCAGGCTTCTTGCATATTTTTCATTCGAGATAAAAACGTATTGATTTTGGATTGAATTTTCTGCTGAGGCCTTCTGGCTATTATTTTCTCGACGCTGAAAAGAAAAAAGCAATAAAAAGTACTGTAACTTCATGTGTTTTGAAAGGAAGAGAAACATTTATTAGAGAAATGAACCCTTGCCTCCAATTTCAGCACCTGTCAAATCATTTAAGAAGCGATTGGAAGCCCAGAAAATTGTGAATTACGAATTACCATATTGTGTCTCTCTTCTGTACAACAAAATTGCTTGTTTCTCTAATTCAAAACCTCCCGAAATGGGGATTTTTGTTGTTGTTTCTGGTCCCTTGAAATTAGATTCAGAGAGGTTGACTGTAGTCAAACAGGCTGAACTCTGCATGTAGACAATTCCAGGACATGAAACACAGCTGAAATAGAACAATGTTTGAGTGACACCTCTGTAATGTAAATTAAGATCACAGACTCGAAGACCAACGGGAATAACCCCGGAACAGCCCTTTTTCTGAAGAGAATTTCATTTATAAAGAGCTTGAAATGTTCTTGGATTTGTTTTTCTGTTGAAGTGTGCATGGGGGGCGAATCTTTCACCCGAGAAGGTTAGGGGGAGTGATATTGCATAAAATAATAAGAGGCACAGGTGGTTGATGAGCGGATTCGAGTTTGCTTTGGCATCTGAGACAGATAACGTTTCCCGATTGCGGGATTGCTAAGCGTCGTTTCTTGTCAGTAGTGCTCAACTTCGGTGGTGGCCCGTTGTAAATACGATGGCAAATCGGTTAAAATTACCACGGAGAGCTTCTCTTCTTCCGCATTTGCCTATGCGTATTGCTGTATTGTAATAGGATGCGAAGCCTTCTATAGACTTATTTATGAACGAGTATGTATAGTGACGTGGCTTGTTCCCCTTCGATCTTGAGGCATCAGAGCTCAATGATTCCATAATCTGTTGGGGAGTTTTCGCCCTTGTTCCGAGATACTTGCGAGTCGTAACGACTTTCGTAAATCTTCTGAGGTCTCTGCACTTTTTTATATTTTTTTTTTTATTTTTTGGCGACAAGGATGAATAGTGACAACTGGTGTACTTCTGCTCCCGAGTTCCGGTGTCGCGGTCTTTCCTTGTCGTTAACGACAGTGCGGGGGTATATTTTTGCGCTTCGAACGGCTAATTGAAAATGCCGAAGCGTCAGAATTTCGGGGGGTCAAAGGTTTTATTTTTTGTTGTTGCGGTCCTCTCCGACTGCTTTCTGGTTCTCGTTAGCGTAATGTGTCGAGTGGGGATCTGTGGGACGAAACTTGGTTGCGTGGCTTTTGTGCTATTTTTCTTTATGATCCTCTGCTGTGAGAAATGGTGCAACATTATGGCTGTTGTCCAACATGAAAACTTGCAACGGTTCAGCGCCGGTTTTCCGAAGGCGAAAGACTATTTCGGATGATGCGTTTTTTTTCTCGGTTCAAAGCTTCTTTCAGTGGATGGCTTGAGAAAATCTCTACTGCGCTGTTTGTAGTTCAGGTCGGGTCAATATGTGTGTTTTTTTCGGATAATAATTTGCAGTGGTTTGAAATTAGCTGTTCGCAGTACAGTAAGACGTTGATTATTCGTGAATCTAACGTTAGACTGACTTCCCACGATTCAAAATTATATTTTCAAACTCTTGCACTGTACGTTAAATTATTGTTGACGGCAAATTTACTTTTTTTTTTAGAAAGGAAGGAAGTTTTAAAAATAATTACTCAATTTTTATTCTGTATTCACTCGTGTAGTGTACTCTAGGATAAGTAGCTGACCGATAAATGCTTTTAAAAAAGAACTCGCCTAGAACAAAATTCAGAGGATCAGAAAAATAAAATTTCGTTGGAAAGAACCCCTTTAACATGGGCAGAGAATCCTATGGGACCAAGAAACTTCGTTATACTGTACAGAGAATATTTTTGTTGACCAAATCGTTGCAGAGATAGTCTACATGTACAAGGAATATAGTTTTGGAGTGGCTGCTTATATACAGTGTCAAATCTCATTAACATTATTTGTTCAGGGAATATCGTTATGGACCGAATGTTTGTAGACAGGATTCAGCTTTTGATTTGAAGGTTATTGTATAATTCGGCAAATAGGCTGTCTTGTCATCAGGTCGGGTGATCGGAAGTGCCATTTGTGTTATAAAATAAAACGCATATTCAAATGCATATTCCAAATCGTTATCTCCAGGCTTCCGAAAAGTCCTGGAAATGATTTTCTTTCCCATTTTTTCCCCTCCCAGATCAGCTGATTTTTCAACAGATTTCTTTGGAAGGGAGGACACTCCTTGCTGTGAATAGATTTTTTATCCGGCCTCAGATGTTGAAGGTTATTTTATGTTTCCCGTCCGTCTCAAATGCTAATTACGACCGCGGGTTTGGCCATGAAATCGTGCAGCTAACGATTTCATGGTGTGCTGAAAAAAAATAAAATCTTGAAAGATTATTTCCAAGGCTACTCGTAAATCAGCCAGTGGCTCCTCCAGGTCATAACCAAATGTTCTGGTTCTTTCGAAGTGCAGGGTTGGAACCGAGAGAACAGGAAAAAATTAAATGAAAATTTTATAATTAAAGTGATGACTGATATAATTTGAGTATTCGCCGTAATCCTTAGGCATCATCTGAATATGGGAGAATTTCCATTTTTTTTAAGCCGATGACCAGAGCGGATCAAGAATTAAGGATAATCTTAAATTCGCCAAAATTGCATTCTAAAATGACACAAGTAAGACAGTAGTGTCCTCCAGAAAGGGCCAATTTATTTTTTGGACTCCAGCCTTGAATTAATACTTGTATTGAATTTTGAATCAAACGAAAATGTGCGATACCGTGTAAAATTGCAGTCGTAATGTGCTAGGAATGCTAAGATGCTCCTGTAAGTACAACATTTAGGGTACTTTTAATTTAATCCAAAATTATTGGAGGATTCTGCTGTACCTAATTTTAATCATGAAGTTTCTTCTGAACATAACTCAATCTTCCGCCGTTGGCTTTCATGGATGACGCCTCATCTGGTTTCCCCGACTCATTCCTGAGAATTAATTTGGTTCTGTAGTAGAGTACTCGACAGTTGAATATTTTTGCGCGGAATTCTTCTGCAAATACAGTAGTTCCTTGTGATGACGGATCTTAATCACGTCTATTCTTCGTAATTATTACGAGGAACGTTTGAGTCTTGCCTCAATTTTTCGCTGTTGGAGTAGTTCCAGCCTCTCCGCGTCAGGTTTCTCAACTTCATTCGTGGGAGTGCTGATCAAGTGCCGAAGGCTCCTACTGCTACGTGTTTTTCTACGGAACTGTCACAGTAGCAAAGAAAAACAGGAAA
>CAJPEX010004852.1:0-19293 GCA_905338405.1 Notodromas monacha | reverse complement strand
GATAATTTAAACATCTTAGGTTTATATATTCATGTAGAATTACTGTAAAATAAATTTAATTCCTGTTATGCTCAAATTCTCATATTATTGTAGCTGTTTTGGATAAACCACAAACCCCCTTCAAACTGCCAACCCTGCTAAACTGCCACAAATCTAACCAACAAATGGTGGTGGTTCATCAAGGTTTCAATGTACCTGCCATAAAGTCCTCATCCAACCAAAACTTCAATTGCAAAATTCAAGTTATGAGAACCAATGAAGCTGCTGTATGGTGGAATGTATTCAACAAATTACAAAGCTGGGCCTGAAGAAAGGTTTCTCAGAATGAAGACAAAAAATAATTCATCTCAGCAGCAAATGAAAATTTGTCCAATGGGTTATCAGGATAGGAAAGCCAACTTTTATTTTTCATTAGATATGTTAATTGCAACCAACATTGCCTTTTCCAAAATGTCATATACAGATAAAGTACTTTATTACTGCTTTTGATAAATGTATCATGTGGAAGAAAATTTCCTCTTGACTGGAAAAAAAAAAAAAAAAACTTCTGTGGACTGGCACCATACTCTGCAAACCTTAAGTTTGCAGACCCCTGTGTAATATGAATCATATCCATAAAATACTGCATTTCAAACCTCATATGCAAGAAGGTCAAAGCTTCAAGCAGTTCTCATGATTGACACTTTAAGTTTGGTAAGATAATCAAATGCTGTAAAAAAAAATCCAAGTCTTCCTGCAACAGGTGAGCATAGGACGCAGATATACTCAACTCCCACTTCCGCTGAGTGTATCCAGTGCAAAGTTTGAAACCCTGTCTTGGCTTTGATGAATGCGTAGGAGGAAAGCAGCTCAGAGGCGATATATAGCTGACTATAAGATACACCATCATATACAGTGCAACGTACAGCAGTAGCTGACTTGAAAGGCTTCAAAGCGTATTTCGTTCATCGGAAATCGGAAGTATTATTTTTGGCAGAGCTGTTGCGAGAGGATGAGAAACACGACGCGGACGTCTTCTCAACACGAAGCTACTTGCCTTGAAAACTCTGGGCTTCTTGTGTATAGGAGTTTTAGAAATCAGCGGAGTTATTTAACAAATATAATAAATTTACGCTGCAGTGTAAAATGATGGATTAAATGACGAGAATTAATACTATAAGAATTCAACAGGGAACATCACTTGTACAGTATCTTTAANAAAAGAGGATCATGCTACTGGCAACAGCCGTGATGATGACGAAGGCGTAGAGCAAGAACCGATCGCAAACGAAGGCCACTTGCTGCCAATCCCGTTTCCGCGTCTCCTGACGCTCTGTTTCCTCAAACTGCTGATCGAACCGCTCGATGGCCGCCGAAAGCCGCTCCAGGGCCTGAGCCATGTCCACAGCAGAGGCGTCCGCGTGCTCCTCTTGCAGCGAACCTGGGCCAACAAGATCAGGCGAAAAGTGACTATGCTGTACGAAGGGGGGTACACGGTTCCGCGCGGATTAGCTCGTTGCTGATGCTCTTATATAAGGACTTGGAGGGTTCCTCATCAATAAAATTGATTTGGAAAACAATAAAATTGAAAAAAAACAATGTATAGTGAGACCCCCAGATGTGGACGTAATTGGTGCATCAAAAGTGTCATTAAGTTGAATTGCCCCTAAGTTGAGTCTTGTTTTCCGATTGATTTGCATTATACCATTTTTAATTGGTGTTTTATGGAATAAATATTCTTCAGAATTCCATGAAAAAAATTGTTTGCCACTTGAATTTGATTCAGTGAATATATTTTCAACTCAATAAGAACATTTGGAGCATTGAACAGTGTATCTTTGTACTTTACATTGAAATGTTGGCATCTAAAAAATAACATTCAATTGAAAAAAAAAAAATCAAAGTCCCTCTATGCTGGAGGTAATTTTTTAAATTAGCTAAATGGATGGTAATTTGGTGAGAGAAATGCCCAAGAACTTTTCTTGCATCAATTTTAGGGATGGAAATATCTGTTTCTTGTAATTTGGCCTGAAATGTTTTTGCAATTTGATCACAAAATGTCCCTACGTCAAGTCAGTGTCCTCATGTTGGACCTTATTAATTGATTTTTTCTGGGAAAATAAGTGTTCCTATGTCAAATTGTCCACAGGTCAAGGCATCCACATGTGGGGGTCTCACTGTAATTTCCCATGGACCAACAAATTCCCAACATTTTTTGCGGTCTGGCAGATTTCCATAACATTTTTTGCAGACCAGCAAAGTTCCATAAAATTTATCAAGACCAGCAGACATCTTCAAATTGCACTCAAACCCTGTTAAAATGCCCATCAATAAGCCACCACCCTTGGCAACTGTTAATTTATTTTGAAAAGCAAATCTTCACCATAGTGAAAAGCATTGTAAACTCTATTCAAATACTACCCACCATCCTCCAAAAATTATTGAGAACTCAAATGTGCTCCTGCTAATTAATTTTGTCTTTGATTGCCCGCTAACATGATTAAAGTTTCAGCGCAAGGTTTGTGATGTAAAACAAACACAAAAACAAAGATGAAGTAATTTAATTCCTGGGAAAATTAGACAGAGATAATTTAAACATCTTAGGTTTATATATTCATGTAGAATTACTGTAAAATAAATTTAATTCCTGTTATGCTCAAATTCTCATATTATTGTAGCTGTTTTGGATAAACCACAAACCCCCTTCAAACTGCCAACCCTGCTAAACTGCCACAAATCTAACCAACAAATGGTGGTGGTTCATCAAGGTTTCAATGTACCTGCCATAAAGTCCTCATCCAACCAAAACTTCAATTGCAAAATTGAAGTTATGAGAACCAATGAAGCTGCCTTATGGTGGAATGTCTTCAACAAATTACAAAGCTGGGCCTGAAGAAAGGTTTCTCAGAATGAAAACATGAAATAATTCATCTCAGCAGCAGGTGAAAATTTGACCAATGGGTTATCAGGATAGGAAAGCCAACTTTTATTTTTCATTAGATAATACATTAATTTCAACCACCATTGTCTTTTCCAAAATTTCATATGTACAGATAAAGTGCTTCATTACTGCTTTTGATAAATTTATTATGAGAAAGAAAATTTCCTCATGACTGGCAAAAAAAAAAAAAAAAAATTCTGTGGACTGGCACCATACTCTGCAAACCTTAGGTTTGCAGACCCCTGCAATATGAATCATATCCATAAAATACTGCATTTGAAGCCTCAATGAAGCCTTTATGCAAGAAGGTAAAAGCTGAAAGCAGTTCTCATGATTGACACTTTATATTTAGTAAGTTAATCAAATGCTGTAAAAAAAAAATCAAATTCTTCTTGCAACAGGTGAGCATAGGACGCAGATATGCTCAACTCCCACTTCTGCTGAGTGTATCCAGTGCAAAGTTTGAAACCCTGTCTTGGCTTTGATGAATGCGTAGGAGGAAAGCAGCTCAGAGGCGATATATAGCTGACTATATAAGATACGCCATCATATACAGTGCTGAGTACAGCAGTACCTGACTTGAAAGGCTTCAAAGCGTATTTCGTTCATCGGAAATCGGAAGTATTATTTTTGGCAGAGCTGTTGCGAGAGGATGAGAAACACGACGCGGACGTCTTCTCAGCACGAAGCTACTTGCCTTGAAAACTCTGGGCTTCTTGTGTATAGGAGTATTAGAAATCAGCGGAGTTATTTAACAAATATAATAAATTTACGCTGCAGTGTAAAATGATGGATTAAATGACGAGAATTAATACTATAAGAATTCAACAGGGAACATCACTTGTACAGTATCTTTAACACACACGCCAGATCAGCTCACTCTGAAGCAAATTTTCACCAATAATTACAGCAACACAATATTATACACCATCAAAATTAAACTTTTAAAAGACTTTGGATTCTCACAACTTGATAACAATGCACGCTTCCAAATTTTAGAGAACCAGGAAAAAGTTGTAGCTTCACACAATATCTTCTCAAAGATTATTTCTAAACTGTTGAATAAATTTTAATGAGATCATCTGGAAACAGGCTGAACACCTTATGTGCTTTAATTTTTGATCAGTAATTGAATTGAATGCATTAAAGATGTAGTTACAGAACAATATTTATGCTTTCATTAAGCAGAATATTTTCTTGGTCCTGGCAGTTTCTTCCATTAAGCAGTTTCTTCCTATTTCAGGGACAGTTTTATGAAAATTTGGATCAAATGAACTAACTTTCCTCCATAATCTTATTACATCTTTATAATCTCAGTGTATATTTAATTTTTTCTTCATTATGTGTAAGTATAGAATTAGAAAATTTTCATACCTGCCTCAATGGAGGTGGACTCTTTCTACAATGGTCTTGTTTAAAATGGTTTACTATGCATAAAAAGTGTATATTGGTCTTACAGGGTTCTTTCCTAAGGTTAATGAGGTTCTCTAGAACAAAATTCTCTCTACAAAAATTGTTCTAGTCACCTGAATTCCATTGTAGTGAGGGTCCACCTGCATAGGAAAGCCCAATATGTGCATATAAATGGAAAACCTTGAAAATAAAAATGCTTTTTTTTCTACAGGACATATTTTATGTAATGCAGGAAGTATGAAGCTCTAATCAAAATTACTTGAGCTTGAGTTTTGAATTTAGGCATGGCTAATTTTTTTTAAATACAGGTGAACCTTGCTAAGTCTAACCTCCCTAACTCAAATTTTTTTAAAGTCCCTGTCTGGATTCCCATAGAAACAATTTATTAAAAACCTCCCCAACTCAAATTAGTTTTCTCTCAAACCTCTGAGTCGAACTTTCTGCAGCCTTTTGGTGATTATTTTGCTTGAAATATGATTGAGAAAATCAAAAAAAAAAATTATTTTATGCATTTTGAAATCAAGTGAGGGACTATTTCACCAAATGAACCCCTGCCCACAAGTTCAGCAAGCTTTAAACTCATTTAAAGTGTAGGCCCAGAATGTCCTCATCTACATTCCCATTTTCCTTGCAGCAAAAATATTTGTTTCCTTACCCGAAAAACTCAAAACCTCCTTAAGTCAATTTTTTTCCTGGTCCCTAGAAATTTGACTTAGAGAGGTTCACCTGTAGTGTGTCTTTGAAAGAACACTAATCCATTTCAGGGAGCAGCCTGCTCACCACAAAAATTTCAGTTCTATATATATGCTGACAGAACCATGAATTTTGCTTTAACATATTTTTTATTACAAACATTTTTTCTCAGGTTCCGTTGAGTTCATTGTAACCAGATTTTATTGTTTTGTTAATGAAAAAAACAAGGATTCTGAAGTAAAATCTTCCAGGAACACGTACAGGAGAGTCGCTGTTCCTCTGCAGCTGTCTGATGCTCAGAACAAAGCGAGAGTTCCGTCTGCGTGGGTGAATTGAACGGAGCGAATCCCAGGAAAAACGACGGCTTTTGTTTCTTTTTTATAGATTTAGATGGAAGAAAAATCCCATTAGGAATCTGTTCCTCAACAGATGAGCTACAGAAAACTCTCAAACCGTTGTCTCATCCCATATATACAAATAAACACCTTTTTGAGAGAAAAGCCCAGAAGTACTGAATATAACCATTATGAATCAGGCAAATGCAATTTTTGCTCCCTGACTCCCTTTTCAACGATGAAGAAAAACGGAGGCATTAGGACAAATTGGGAAGCAAAAACAAAGCGCAATTTCATCTCAGCGTCCCTCTGAGGAATGAGAAAATCCTCTCTCTTATTCCCCTTTTCCTCTCTGATCACCATTATTATAACTGTACTTTATATACACACACAGCGATTCTCACTTGACCAGCTGTGTCCTTCGGGCATCTCAAGAGGAATTTTCTACAAGTTTTTCATTCGCTTCGTCCATAATTAATTCATGCAATAAAATAAAACAAGGATCCGTGAGGTGGTGATTTTTCCATTTAGCTCCGTTTTCTTTCATTCCTTTCCCGCGCTTCCACTAGACATATCAGTTCGCAAAATGCGTAAAGTGAGACCCCGACATACGGACGCCCTGACATGCAGACGATTCGACTTATAGGTTCAATTTAAGCTAAAAAAAATACCTGCCCGACATTCAAACAGCTTTTTGAGATACGGACACTTCCATATTATTCTTATAAAAGGGAAACAATTAATTTATTGAAATTTGGATATATCTTGAGAAAAATTAGCTTATTGTTATTCACAAAAAAATAAAAATAAATGTTATTACAAATTCACTCAAATTCACAATCAATGAAGCAAATACTGTATTATGCTTATTTTCGAGAAGTTGTTTCCTTCATCTGTGCACAGTTCCACAAAGACTTTTTCTTGTGCTCCTTAATTTGATGCCAAAATATCATATTTTGTGCGGGTTTCGTCTGCACAGAGATTTTCTGTACCTATTGAAATTTAGAAAACGATTTTATTGAATTTTTTGGAGGACATTATTCCCAATTTTTGATAAGCTGGAAAACCGATGAAATGAGTTACCATCGAAGTCTACCAGAAAACGTGATCCAACATATATAGGAACAGGGCCCAATGGCCAATTGCGTCCGCATCTCGGGGCCCCCCGCACTGATGAAAGCTGCTTCTCGTCGGTTCATAATGCAAAAACCCGGACCTCTGTAAGACATTTAACAAAATGAAAGCGAGACTATCTTCGTGTTCAGCCTGATGCAGCGAATGTATCTCTATTTCGTGTCTCCTTTTTCGGGCAGACATTCTGTCAATGTGTCAGCAAGGGTACCCGAGTTGCAGTGGAGACATTTAGCGCAGACGGAGATAATAGCAAGATTTCGGATCACGGTGAAAAATTACCCCATAAGCAGAATTTACTCGGCCACCAGCTTTCAATCTGCTGAGGATATCTCGCATTCTGCCGATTTATAGCATGGCCAGGATCAAGGGTATCTGATTATAGCAGCAAGGGTTTCTCAAAAGCTTTGAAAGTCTTCTGAAGTACATATATCAGTCACAAATCATTGGTAACACTTCATTCGTGATAGTCAGTTTTGGACTTCATATCAGTGTTCCCAAACCTCTTTGGGCCCGCGGAGCAGCACAATTTCATAAAATTTTTGTGGACTGGCAAAGTTCAATGAAATATTTGCAGAATTGAAAAGGTTTTGCTTGAAAGATATTTTGAAAAAATCAAGTTAGCACCAATGAAGCAGCTACAGCTGAATCTCATCAAAGATTAGAAAGGTGGGCTAGAAAAAAAGGTTTCTCAGAATTTTTGTCCATAGACTGAGAGAAAAATAAAATATATGTTAAATAATAATGTTTTCAAATATATTCAGTTACAACACACAATATATTACAATCATACAAACGTAAATGAAAATAAAGAGTTTTGAAGAGAGTCTTGCTAAACCATTTTGCAAGTGTCTCTGAGAAATAACCGCAATGAGCGCTAGATTAATTCTGGGGAATTTCCAAGGAGGAAGGTATATTTATGCCTTCCTGAGAATACAAATATAGAGACAAAATATTTGTCTTGATTGAGGAACTGCGGGTTCAATGAACACTTCTGATGAATATATATACATCTGGGTATATATTCAATACAACCAAAAAAATATATATATACATGGTAGTTCCAAAAAACCATTTCTTTGGAATTAGCAATTTAGAAGGGAGAAGCAGTGAGTGTTGTTTGTCACTGTTGTCAAGTAGTGGATTGTAAAACAGAATGAGCATAAATGGGCATCAGGCTTTAATGCCGGTAGATGCAAGTAGAGGGAGAACAAAAACAAGGAAACAGCTGCAAGGAAACAGAAAACCTTGTAGAGAAAAAGACTCCTCCATCATATAAGGAGAAAAAGTAAATAAAACCCTAATTGGTTCCTGGGTTAACTACAGAAGGAAATTGAAATAATTTGTTTTTGCTGGTTAACCTTTGTCCGAAGTGCTATTAGGAGCAAATCCAACATTTATATTTAATCAGATATCTTCAAATGCCATCGTCTTCCCAAAATTTTAGATAAATATGACAGACCTCATTGCTAATTTTGATGAATTTAGCATACCAAAAAATTCCTGCAGACTGGCAAACAATTTTTGAAGATGGGTGCTGGTCTGCAGAAGTTTTTTTTTCCAGTCAGTGGACCACAGGTTGGGGAAAATTGATTTATATGGTCATATCTGATGGTAAGGAATTAAGAAGTATTTATGAATGAGCAGGCATTGCCAGCAAGGACATAAAAATCTTCAACAACGAAATAAAGCAAGCACCTTCATCATGACTGTATAACTGTCTTACGACATCAATACCCTGGTATGCAGATGTCCCAACATGCAGAAAATTCAACTTAGGGAAACTTGAAACTCTAAAAAAGTTGACCCAAAATCCAAACAATGGTTTGAAATAGGGACCCTTTGACTACAGTTTCCAGAAAAATCAAAATTTAATATTTTTAAAATTGTCTTATCTCCTGAACAAATGGAGCATATTTATATTCATGAAAATTGAAAATAAATCTTACTATGCATTTTCTTGATTTTGAAATCATTATCAGGCGGATTTTGTGGTTTTTGTTTCAGAGGTTTGTGCATATATCTGTGCATATTATACAGCAAGACTTACGTATTCTTGTTCTTTGCTCTTAAGCTTCTTTTGATGCCGAAAAGATCGAATTCGATGTGATTTTATTCTACACAGTTGTTTACCGTATCTTGGAGTCAAAAGAAAGCAATTTTTATTCAATTTAAAAGGGACTTATTTCAAACTAGGGAGAACCAGAGAACCCAATAAATATGTTCGCATTCAAAGGCTGGAAATATCACTTTTAGTTGTGTTAAAATCACGAGACTCATGAAATGGGGAAATACATCTTGTTCTGATTTTCATCTACACCCGCTACAGGATTGATTCCTGTGCAGTGATTTCACTAAGTATCATCAATGAGGTATAAAATAAAATGCATGCGTAACACCATCTCAATAAAATTTGACCCAAAATCAAAAACTTGAAATATTTGACTGAATTAAAAACGGAAGGGAAATACAGGTATACCTTTATTGTTCAAGTATTCATCTGCAGGATTGATTGCATTACAGTGCAGCAATACCCAAAATTTTTTGATTTCCTATATCTACAATGAAGTGTGAGGCCATTTTCAGAATTTTTCTAAATCTGGAACTGCATAGACTTTCATGCATGAATGATGTTCAAATGAATCAAAATTGAAGAAAATTTATAGAAAACTATGAAAATGAACATTTTAATAACTGTATAAGGATTAAGGTCTCACTATTCAACATAGAGAACCCTGTAGAATGATTTTAATATATTCCGCCCTATAAAAGGGCATCACCAGCCAATCTTCATGGACGCTGA
Source organism: Notodromas monacha (assembly GCA_905338405.1). NCBI lineage: Eukaryota > Metazoa > Arthropoda > Ostracoda > Podocopida > Cyprididae > Notodromas > Notodromas monacha. Next base: position 9,998 of record CAJPEX010004852.1, on the reverse strand, counting down.
AATGAGATTGCACTTTTGTTTTTGCTTCCCACTTTATCTCTGTAGTGCCTCTGTTTTTCTTCATCACTGAAAGGGAGTCAGGGTTGAAAAAAAAATTGCATTCGCCTGATTCATCAGTAATTTGTGCTTTCCTCTCTCACAGTGCTTCCCTTGGATGAACATTTTAAAAATAATTCATCTGATGGAAACAGCTTTGGAATGGTATTTAAAATCTGAAGTTTTTATTTTGCTTTAAAAGATGGTCTGTGTATAACAGAGCAATAACTGCTTCACAAAAGATGCATTCTTCAAAATGAAATCAATCTGGGAGGACATTCTCCAGCAGGTTTCCATTGTTTCTGTTCTCTTGATACAAAAACCTTCTTAGTGTTCTCAAACATGCAGTTTATAGCTATAAAAATTGGGTCTTCCCTTTATTCTCAAAAAAAAGAAATAAATTGAAATGCATAAATGCTTTGGCCACATCAAAACATCATCAAACATAATACTGTACCAAAATTCCCAACTAGCATACAGAAGTATGCAGATTTTATTTCATTTGAATTAACATTTTTCTGAATACAGGTGGTACCTTGAATCAATTCAACCTCCTGCAATTTGACTGTCCCACAATTTGATGATCAACTTTGCTAGGAGGTTGGCTCTCAATTTGACCTCTGCCACACAATTTGACCCATGGAGAGACATGAAATGTCAAATGCCATGTAGAAAACATGCCGTTTGATGTTGTCTTGCAATTCAATGCAATTTGATCCTAGTCCAGCAATGGTTTAGGGTCAAAGTGCAACGTACCACCTGTACTAAAAACAACAAATATTGATTGTCTCCCATGACAGGCAAAAACAGATGCTTGAAAATTCAGATAATTTCATGAAAAATATTGAACAATGACAGGCATTTGTGATTCTTGAAAAGTTTCCTTTGAGATATTTTCAAAACTGCAACAATGCGTGTTTCTGATGATGGAACTTTCAAGATATTTCGTTGAAACGATTAATTTGTCTTTAAAAAATCTACTTTAATGCTTTATTTTATAATACAGTAATACGAATCATTGGATTGCAATCATACTCTGTTACAGTATAGTTATGAACATGTTACAGTAAAACTTTTCCTTATGCAATATCAAGTCCGAAATCACACACGAAAGCAATCTTTGTTCCAAAAAAGAAAAGCAAAAATGCATGCATCAACTTGTAAAGTAAAAAAAAAAAGAAACTATAAGAAGGTCTAACAAAGACGAATGGTACCGATTTCCGATATGACAAAAATCTCTGTATGTTCTCTTCTATTCTGGGTCCGACGTCATTAAATCCTCCTTTTATCTCCTCCCCGCGTCAACGACACGACACACGAAAGCTCTTGTCACTGGATACAAAAGTTATCATACTTCTGGGTCCTCGTATCGATGAAATACCGTTTTCTCCTTCTTCTTTTCACATACAGTCATACTTTTTTTTCCGGGGGGAATGAAAGGATCAAAGGAAAAGAAAAGAAAAAAAATGAAACCTGACCGTTTGTACGTGAAAAGTACGCGTCCAATACCAATGCTGTATCGTTTTCTGGAGGCGATTAACGAGGCTATTCCCAACTTTACCCTCGTTTCATGGAGCAGGAAATTCTCTGCGATTCGTCGTCCTATTTCGGACTAAGATGCGCAGATTGTACGGCAAAATATAGTTTTATTTTTATTGCTCAAAAGTTTTGCGCACGGGTCATGATTAAGCCAGCGTGACTATTTCCATCTTCTTTTTTTTCCGCGTGGAACGGGGATAAACTCCGCATATCAGATGGCTTAGTTTACTTGATCAAAGAAAAAGAAAGGGGAAGAAAGAAGAAAAGTGGATCATGCTTGTTTCCCAGAAGGAATTTAGGCTGAGCTCATGTTCTCATCAGGAAATTTTTTTTAATAGAATTGGATATTTATGAATCAGGGCGCCTCAGACGTCAAGACGATTCTGGGAATCGTCCCAGTTTTCTCTTGAATTTGGGATTGGGTTTGTTGAATGCCAACCCAGAAAGGGCCAGTAATTTAGGTATCAAAGTACAGTACAGTATTATGGAAATAATTCCTCGGTTTTTTAACCATGTCAAGGTTCAACACTTTTTTTTTTGCAAAGAAGATTCCTCGGTTTAAAGTACTAAAAGATGAAATAAAATGTTTCTGGGGTTTCTCTTATCGTTTCCGTGGAAAATTCTACCAGTGAACTTTAAGCATGATCAATGGAAGAAAATTAAAAAAGTTGTTTATGTTTTCATCTTTCTTAGTTGTTGAACCCATCAAGAGATTCCAACAAAAGTTAGTACTGTACTGAGTTTTTTATAGTGATGCATAAATATCGCTTTAAAAGTCTGAAAACAGCACTCAGCTTTTTCTTGCTTGGATAGCTTTCAGAATAATCACGCATGTACAGGCAAATATGACTACTTTAATAGTATAATAATCACTAAGACTTTCCCACTCCTTCTTTTTAGAAAACATATAGAATTAAAAAGTCATGAAATTCAAGAATTTCAAGGAACGAAAAGCAACGCCCAACATCCTGATGGACTAAATATTTCCAGTATTCTGAAAATGGATGAAGAAACTCTTGATTGATGAGATTACGGCACAAATTCCCAACACTGATAAAGCTTACATTTTGCGCATTACAACCTCTGTGGGAAATTTGCACAATTTTGACTGGGGAAAGATACCCCTGGATTCATCAAGAATTTACAAAAAAATCGACATGGGTTGAGAACTCTAACAGTAACTAAAAAAAATTTCACTCATCATCCTGAAGTACAGATTGAAAAACGTTTTTTTTTATGTGGAAAAAATCTTTGAGCCTTAGAACATCATATGGGCTGTTCGATAATTTTTTGCAATCACAAATACTCCAGAACTATCAGAAATCACGTCCAACTGGGACAAACCTTTTATATCACAAATAGTATCCACTGCGCCAATACAGTTGACCCCCGCACATTGGACCTCCCACACAATGGATTTTTGCACAAAAGACTACCTCTGGAGATGGTTTTCCCTCCCACACAATGGATTTAATCCACATAACAAATTTCTGTTGGTTTAAAATTGATGCTAAACAGAAAAAAATTTAAATTCTAAAATAATTGAATCAGCATAATAACAGACTTTTCAGTTTTCACACAACAAACTGCAGTCTGTTGCAAAAATTAAGACCTTTGTATGCGGAATTAAATGTACTTTCCAGAGAAAGAGAGAGAGAGAGATAATGCAAAAAAGCACTGTTCCTAAAATCCCGAGAGAGAGAGAGATGATGCAAAAAATCAAGACGCTCCCTAAATTTTCCAAGTTTTTTTTTTCCCTGACGCAACCAATAATCTGACACTCAAATTATAACTGTGGTATTATACTCAGGCATATGTGAAACAGGTACAATACTGTATATAGAGGAGACTCACTTCTGCGGCAGACAGAGTAGTTGGTGGTGGTGCGGACGCGGCTTTTCATGCGACTGCTGTTGTATTTGGGTGAGCTGCAATAGACTTCGAGGTTGGCAGCGTCCGCGTCGCAAAGGTTGCCTGACAGGGGCTTATTGGCGTGGATTGAGCAGTAAGAATCGTGGTTGGACGACTGCTGGTGCATCGAATACTGTTGGCAAATCAGAGATATAGAAACATGATACTACTGTATAATGATCAAAAATTACAGAGTGAAACCAAACAATGTATTTACAAATGTGAGCCATGGAAACCCAACAATAACATTTACAAATCATATACTGTGCAGTAGATTGAAACCCAACAATAATGTTTACAAATCATATATATTGAACCACACTGTAAGTAACGATGATTTTTTGGGCCATGTATATACAGGTGAACCTTGATATAAGTGGAGCCTCCCTAAGTTGAAATCCTCCGTAAGTTAAATTTTTCTCAAGTCTCTGTCTGAATCCCCTTAGAAACAATACATTAAAAACCTCCCTAACTCAAATTTTTTCTCTAAAACCTTGGTAAGTCAAATTTTCTCAGGCCTTCTGGTTATTATTTCCTTGAAATATGAAAGAGAAAATGATTAAAACAAATAATTTGATGCATCTTGAAAGGAATTGAAAGACAAAAATAGCAAATCAACCCCTGCCTCCAAGTTCAAAAAGGGGTAAACTCATTAATGAGCTAAATTTGACTACACACAGAAAATTGAATGTAGACTGGTTTAAATGGAACATGCAGTTAATAGAACTTTATTTCTTCTAGTTTTAAATAGTCATCTGTCATATTTCAGCTGATTCAACTGTTTCAAGTAGCTGAGTCCTTCAAAAAAAATTATGTTTGAAAATCTCCCCTTCCCCAATGCTGGGTACCTAAATGCTTGCAAATTTACCGAAGTTTTTACGCACACTGTAGGTATATAGTCCTGATACTTCCGATTACAATTCAATTTAGCCAATGCAATATAGACGTATTTTGGGTATGAAAAATCTCCTTCCTCCTCCGCATGTTTGATGTACGCGTGGCATAGATAGTATAATAATTCAAGTTCGCATTCCGAAAAAAAAAAATCAACGCTGCCTCATCAAACATTCGAAAAAAAAGAAGACATAAAACATAAGAAATTATAGTAGAGAGTGAAAGAGGAGGCATCAGATGCTTGCATTTCAGTGACTTTTTAATTTGTATTAAAAAATATATTTTTGCATTTAAATTCCATCTGTTTAAGAGGTTAGTTGACTGATGAGTCATTTTTTGCTGGTCAAGAAAAAGTCTCCTGATCAAAATATACACCTTCAAATTTGCCGTTTTGAAAGCAAAACAAAAAGTTCAAAAATCATCAGAGCACACATTTGTACTTTTCAGTTATTTGTTCTTGCCACCCTCCGCGAGGGGTGAGTCCCTGCAAGAGTTGTCGCTCCCGCGAGGTTCAAGTGCGTTCTGAGGCTGGGGGGATCCTTATGGGGGAAGTGGTTCAATATTCGCAGTGAAGGGAATTTGGTTAGGGTGTAGTAACAAAATTTAGCAACAAAAAAAACAAGCAAACAAATTATGTTTATTCTTTATTATTCGAAAAAATTCAGGAATGTTTGGCGGCTGTGGTTATATAACCCCTAACGTAAACAAAAGATTGCCTGGCAATAACCCGGCAGACAAAAATTAAGTCAGCCTGGCTTATCTTTTAAGTTATTGTCCGGTTGACCACTTCATTCAGGTTTTAATTTATATTTTTTAATGAAACCTAACAAAGCAAAAAACTATTGAGGCAAACCCATGCAGCAGAAAATAAAATCACAGTCCCAGATATCACCGAACATTCAAGGATAGCTATTCATTTTATAATTTGTCAAAAATGGTGCACAATTGTTGGAAATAATGCACGTGATGTGAGCAGTTTAAGAGCCACAGTTGTTAACATCACATTTCTACACACACACATTTTAAATTCTTGGAAAATGAATTTATATGTAGGTTTATCAACCCGTATACATTTTGAAAAGCATCCGGAAGCATCAACCATATACTTGAGAACCCGCGTAAAATATCTTCGCTATATTGACGTCCTTTTCAGCAGTGTTTCGAAATAATTTTAATTTTCAAGTTACGAAGAAAATAAATTCGCGGCGATTCTCTCTTCAGTTGTTCTCTTTCATGGAGCGACTATAAAGGAACATGAAGAAGCTTTTTCCATGCCGATAAGGTTCCACTAAGGTTTGGAGCCCTTGTGGCGGGTCATGACCCAAACCAGCGGGTGATCCGACAGCCCTCAAGGTCTTCTCATCCTCATCCACCTCCAGCCCACCCGGGATCTTCATTTCCAACCAGAATTTCCTGGACGAGTATAACCAAGAAGTCTGACCGGCGAATGCTTCAGTTGCACTGGGAAGTTTCTCTCGTCCAGCATCGTAGTGATTCTTTAGGTCGAGCCTTTTTATATTAAAAAAAAAACACTAGGCACAAAAAGCCGCTGCAATTGTGCTTTAATCATGGTTGCCGATAAGCGAATGCTCGTGAGCCCTTTGCCCAAGCGAAAGCCTGGAGTAGCTGAAGACAAAACCCTGTGGGAATACATTCAGACTCGTGTGGCTGAAATCGTCGCCAAGCACGGGGACAAAACAATGATGGTGAATTTTCGGTGAAGTGACTTTCATTTGAGTTTTGTAGAAGGTTGCAAATTCTATAAACCATCAGACGAAAGGATATCAGTCACGCATTTTCTACGCAAAAAAAAAAAATCAGTATTCACGTAGGGAAACAATTCCTCCTCTGACTCAATTAAATATTAAGCTGCCTCTTCAAAGAGACAGTTGTTCTGAAGCCAAGATAATTTACACGATGAGAAACATTTCCAATGAAATGCCGCAATGGTCAGTCGGAAGTTATATGCATTTCATTTTAAAACCAAATTACTGCATTCAAGCATATATGGCCAATCATTACCGCATTTAATTGCCAACTAAGGGATGCATCCTTTGTGAACTCATTTCCTACAAAAATAAATCGTACGCGCATTTTTAAATTTTGATAGATTCAATGACATTTTCCGTTAACCTATCCAGATTGACGGAGCAACTCACGAGAAAATGAGCTTCACAGAATTCTTAATCCGGACAAAGAAGACTGCACAAGTTTTGAAAGAAAAATACGGTGTGACGAAGGGATCCACTGTCATTGTGTGCTCCAAAAATTCGCTGAATTTCTTCGTGCCAATCCAAGCAGCAGTTGCTCTAGGTGCTCTTGTCTTTGCCATTCCTGCCTACTCGTCCGGTGAGTCACGTTTTGCATCCATATGCAGGGTGGATTGAAAAAAAAGATGCCATGCTCCTTTTTTAACGATATTCAATTTCATGTTTTATTCTACTGGCATTGATGTGATCAGCACGCGCATCAGAAAAAATACCTAGACATGACATTTCCATCTGATTTCTTGTGAGCGTGTTGTTTTATTTGTGTGTGTGTGTGTGTGCATAAATATTTTCATTGTGACGTGTAGACTTCTTGTGAAGGGCTCACTATCAACCAGTGATTCGAAGTTGTTTATATTATTCAGTACAATTTTTTATGAGTATCTGAAAATGTTTGAAAATCGTCAAAGAATTTTTGAACGGAAACCATAATTCTTGCTTTCTTATTCCAGTTTAGATAGCGTTTTAATTGATTAGGAAAGAGCATCAATTATGCATCTGAAATGGTCGCGAACATAATTTATGAGGCTTCAGGAGCATGAGCAAACAAAATTTCAAACAAAAATTTGATGTGTTTTCTGCACCATGGCAATTACGACCCATTTCCAAAATTGCCCATAATTTCTCAGGCAATCCTGCAATTTTTCTCGGAGCAATCAAAAGGTCTTATACCTGTCTGGCTGTTCCAATGCGCAGAAATCCGCGCGTATCTGGGACACGTTTTTTTGGAAATACTCACCCGAAGAAAAATACAGTTTAAAAAAAGTTTTAGTTTTGACTGCTTTTTTAAGCGCGTGTTGATCATATCGGTGTATCTTGGACATAATTCGAAAGTTAAAATTTTTTTTCAAATGAACGGTTTTTATGCGATTGGTTGATCAGTTCGGGAAATTCTATAGAATAAATACAATCAGTTTGCAATGAATTGTGTGCATTTTACCGTGCTCTTTGTAACTCTTCTATTGTTGTCCGTGTGATACTTTAGTTGAGTATTCAAGTGAGAAAAAATAATTTTGATTGCCTCGTATGATGTGTTGGAAATTCTAAATTGATGTTACATAATAAGTCTTATATCCTTATTAAATCTCTGGCGCTACAGTACATAAACAGCAATTATACATAGTGCGTTATATCCTTTAGCTGTTCAACAGCATACTGTATACGGTAGAATCTCGTTACAATGCATGCCATTATACGAAGTCATTCTTCAGGTCCCTGCCCAATAGCCACAACGTTGATAGAGATGCTCGTACGTCATAACAAAATTTGCTTCGCAACAAATAAGAGCTTTTTTTGGGCCCCTGGCTTCGCTGCGACGAGATTTTACTGTTGGTTTGTTTGTTTGGTTTTTTGCCTCTAGACTGTGTCCCACGATGCTTGGACGAAGAGGAACATGTGCCAGTGATTGTCTGTGACGACGGACTCCTCGCCGAGATGGAGAAAAACATCGAAGACGCGAGTTCGAAGCGTCCGTCGTCGGAGAAACCCCGCACCAGGGTTATTTTACTGGAGGGCCAAAAAGCGGGTTATGAAACCATTCGGGAAATTATTGCATCCAACAATACTGGGGAAATCGGTTCGTCGAAGAAAAAATAATTATTGTACCCTTACTGTATATGATTTCAGTGGCACACGCACACCAGTTCAAAGGCACTTTTCAAAACCGATCTTTTGCATAACAGACTCGCAATTTTTTTTGTACTGTACTTCGCATCCTGCTTGGGCTAACAGACTGAAGGACGTGAGGATTCCTCATCAAATTGAATTTAATGTGCAAAATCTGGCTGCCAGTTTTAAAATTTTCAAGTACAGTATTTTGAAGCTTTTTTAATCACAATTTTCTTAATTTTGGTTTTTTCGAGTCATTTTGCAGTTCGCTCATGTTTCAGGAAGTGATTTTTTCAGTGTACCTAGCTGCATTTTTCCAGCACATCTTGAACCCCATTGGAAATTTTAACCCAAAAAAGGCTCGTCTTACTCATTTGAATCTAATCGAATTATACGGAAATATTTTAATCCGTGGCTTGAATTGTACGTTTTTTTCGAGATGAAACGAAAAAATTTCCCGAGTAGGTTTTAAGAGAATTCAACAGTGTATAGAAACGTAAAAGAACATAAAATCCACCTCGAGACAAGTAAAACAATCTTCAAAACAAGACTTGAAAAGCGTTTGTTTATCCTCTGTGAGGAAGAAGAGTATAATTATTATCTAGATTTAGATCAAAAGGATTATGTTCGGGTAAAAATCCAATTGATTGCTCCCTGGAACAGATTAGTCCCTTCTTAATGTAGGTTGATATTATTCGGTTAGTCGGCCTAATCCGCATATCCATAGGGAGTCTGTTATCTGAAATTCATGTTAGCCGAGGCACCACAGTAATGTAATGCAAAAAGAGTGGCTTTTATAAAATTTCTGGAGGTTCGTTATTGAGCAGAAAAGGGCTGAGACCTAGGTGTGCTTAGAACGAACCGCAAGTACAGTTCGCCTTCGTGACCAGGTGGCTTTGGGTAGTGAGTGAGGGTGATGTTACACAACAGAAACAGGATATTGTTGCTACCCACTCCATATTACACGAAATTTTATTTTCAACACTGAAAATCATGGAAAGAATGGATTATGACGCTTGAAGACAATTCTTTTAAATTCTGCTTGTAATCTCCGAACGGAAACGTTCATGATTGCCCGGTTTTTATGCGAACACTTAGCTTTCATAGGCATCAAGACCAAATTTCAATTTTCGATGGCGATTTGAAAAGAAAAACGAAAGCAGTTACATTCAGTTATGATTTTTTTTTATGTGTTAGTCCATATTGATAATACATCTTACCGATCTCCTCAAACCAAACGTGCATGGTGCGAAAATTGATGATGTTTCGTGGTTTTCTCAATCACCAGCACCGATATAATCTATCTTTTAGATACTCCAAGGCGTGGTCGGGGATTGACCTCCTCTCAAATAAATTCAGGGCTATAAAGAAAAGTAAATTGAGCTTTTAATTAGTAAAACATTCCAAGTACTGACTTCTGCTTCTTAGGCTGCAGGCGGATAAGGTGCACTTAGTGCCTGTGTAACCGCCTGAGAAGGAGAAGTACTCGTACTAAAGAAGGGGTGCAACAGCGATCTCGTTTACGAATTACAAGCAGGACATGATGTTGCCGACGATCCATAAATACAGGGTACAAAGCCTCATAATCTTTAATTTGTTATCTATAGTACTAAATCTGTATTGCTGTTTTGGGGTTTCTTTCGTACAGGTAAACTACATGGTTATGTACCCAAACGATGCCATGTATTTGGCAAAAGTGGACGACTGGTCCATGTACGACTTGTCTTGTGTGACGAAGTTCTG
>CAJPEX010004850.1:0-19301 GCA_905338405.1 Notodromas monacha | reverse complement strand
TTGCCCCCAGGTGTTTTTAATGCAAGCACCTTTCTCTGCTGCTGGGGTGCGTGGATATGCGTGGACGACGATGGGATCAAGAAAATGATTCCACTCCTCCTCCTCCTCCTCCTCCGCGTCTCATACATACAAACACACACACTCTCACACTAACCGCACCTCTCTTTTTCATTTTATTTCATTTTCTTCCCTATACTAATTGGAAGTTTTTTCATTTCAAGTCTGGTCCATCCTGAAGTGGCCCAATTTCATTCATTTACTGTACTTTAGGTTGTCATCATGCTGTTCGACGGAGGAGGAGGGAAGGGGGGGGGGGAAGTCCGTCGTCGTGGGTTGACGGAACTCATCAGCAGACCATGGATCGCATTGGTGAAATCACAAAGGAGGTTTTATTCATGATGACCCGGATCCATCCGAAAAGGGTTTCCCCGCTATATACTTGCAGTGATTTCTGCATATACGACGCGTGAACTTGTCCTTGGGGACACCTGGCTGAATTGAACGCTGCTGTGCATATATAGACACCCCTGAGTTTTTATTTTATTTATTTATTTATTATACATAAGGACGAGGACGAGGACAAGGGTGAGCAGCAAAATTTCCTTAGCAACGAGAAAAGAAGACAAATTGTGCCTTTCTGGCATGATGATGGGAATCCTTTCACTATACCTCCTAAATATGCAGAACTGATTTTCTCAGGTTGGCCAGCAATATATGACAGCTAGCATTCATGTACCCCGTCGGTGCTTGCTTCATTCCGCCTTATCGTACAGGTTTCATCGTCATGACACATATGCCATGCTGACGTTGAATCTTACTTGGACAGAGCCTCGGAATTTGCATATACTGTACTGTACCGTACCGTACTGTAGAGTATACGCTAAATATGCACGCGGTTACGTGTGCAGGTTGTTACATCATTGCATTATAGGACGTCACGGGTCATCGTCGTTTCCTCTTTGCGCGCGCGTACAGGGAAGACAAGCTTGCTGGATGATGAGGGGGATTGGAAAGTGTTTTTCCGAGACAAGTTCCAGGATAATCCGTCTCTGTTCCGATGAGCACTTTTTTCTCTATAATACAGTAGTTCAACAACAAGTTGGTCGAACCGTCCCAGAAATGGTTCGTTATATACTGTACTTGTATACAATATACGGTACTGTACATCAGTGTTCCCCAACCTTTTTTGTTTCCCAATCAGAACACTTTAATAAAATCCTTCGCGGAACGGGAAATTGTCAAAAAAAATTCAATGCCTGCTTTAATGTCCTGAAAACAAAACTTGCATTGCTAAAATTAAGCAAAGAGCCCTGGAATTTATTTTTTTTAATATCAAGCTGAGCTTCAAAAAAGCTTTCTAAGATAAAACTTAAAATAATATATTTCAGACAGGTGAAAACATCCCTGATGAAGTGTCCAGTGTAATAAGAAGAAGAAGATCTAAATTTTTTTCTCACATAATTTCCCCTGCCATTTTTCCAAAATTTCAGATGATTAAGGATAACAGGCTTTATTGCCACCTTTTAAAAACTTATTATGTCAAAGAAATTTTCCCGCGGACCGGCAAAAAACTTCTGTGGGACGGCGCCGGTCCGCGGACCATGGCTTGGGAAACACTGCTGTACGTGGCGATCATTCGAGGAGCAACGTGCGTCATCTATCTGATCCAAAAAAAATAAAAACGGCAGCAGCGATGACCTGATTACAAAAGAATTCCACAGATGTCACAAAAATGCCAAATTGGGTGCATTCTCAGCATCATCACTTTATCATTACCAACTTCTGGCCTCCTAGTGTTGTATTTTACAATGGCCTGTGTGGTGTGTGATATTTGTATTTGACAATGGATTGTGTTTTTTCTTCATGTATTTTACATTGGCCTGTGCAGTGTGTGATTTTTTAAAATTACCATGACCTAAGTGGTGTGTGATTTATGTATTTTAAAATGACCAAACTGGTGTTTGATTTTTGTATTTTACAATGTCCAGTATGGTGTGTGAATTTTGTATTTTACAGTGGTTGTATGGCGTGTGGAATATGTATTTTAACAATAGCCTGCAGTGTGGTGTTTGATTTTTGAATTTTACAATGGCCTGTGCAGTGTGTTACTTTTGTATGTTACCATGGCCTGTGTGGTGTGTGACTTTCAAATATTGCAATGACCTGTGTGGTTTGTCATTTTGTATACAGTATTCCAATGGACTGCTTGGCATGTTATTTTTGTATTTTACAATGGCCTGTGTGTTAAGTTTGATTTTTGTATATGGCGTATGTGGGGTGTGATTTTATGTATTACAAGGACATGTGTGGTAATAGGTCATTTTTGTTCATTGCATTTACAATAGACAGTGTGTTGTGTTATTTATGTATTTTACGATTGCCTGTGTGGTGTTTGATTTTTTATTCTACATTGGCCTGTGTATTACATACTTTATCAGATTTTTGTAGATTACTGTGGCCTGTATGGCGTGTGATTTTATATATGAGAAATGACATGTGTGGTGTATCATTTTAGTTTATGACAATGAACTGCGTGTGGTGTTAATTTTGTATCTTACATTGGCCTGCATGGTGTGTTATTTTTGTGTTTTATAATGGCCTGTGTGGTGTGTTTTTGTGCTTCACAATGGCCAATGTGGTTTGTGATTTTTGTATTTTACAGTGGCCTGTGTGGCATGTGTTTTTGTGTTTTAAAATGGCCTGTGTCATATTTGTGTATTACAATGCACTGTGTGTTGCGTTATTCATGTATTTTACAATGTGCTGTGTGGTTTGTGATTTTGTGTTTCACAATGGCCTGTTTGATATGTGTTTTTGTATTTTACAATGGCCTGTGTGGTGTTTAGTTTCATATAATACAATCACATGTATGTGCAGTGTTTCATTTTTGTTTATTACAATGGACAGTGCATTATTTTATGTACTTCACAATGGCATGTGTGGTTTGTGATTTTTGTGCTTTACAATAGCCTGTGTGGTGTGTGTTTCTGTGTTTTACGAAGACCTGTGCGGTGTGTGTTTTTGTGTTTAACAATGGTCTGTGTGGTTTGTGATTTTTGTGTTTTACAATGGCTGGTGTGGTATGTGTTTTAAAATGGCCTGTGTCATATTTGTACGTTACAATGGATTGTGTGGTATGTATTTGGGTTTTACAATGGCCTGTGTGGTGTGTGTTTTTGTCTTTTACAATGGCCTGTGTGTCACATTTGTGTATTACAATGAACTATGTGTTGTGTTATTCATGTATTTTACTGTGTCTTGTGTGGTTTGTGATTTTTGTGTTTTACAATGGCTGGTGTGGTATGTGTTTTAAAATGGGCTGTGTCATATTTGTGCGTTACAATGGACTGTGTGGTATGTATTTGTGTCTTACAATGGCCTGTATGGTGTGTGTTTTTGTGTTTTACAATGGCCTGTATGGTGTGTGTTTTTGTGTTTTACAATGGCCTGTGTGTCTTATTTGTGTATTACAATGAACTGTGTGTTGTGTTATTCATGTATTTTACAGTGTGCTGTGTGGTTTGTGATTTTCGTTTTACAATGACCTGCGTGATTTGTGATTTTTGTGTTTTACAAAGGCCTGTGTGGTATGTGTTTTTATTGTCTAAAATGGCCTGTGTTTTCATATTTGTGTATTATATTGGACTGTATGTTGTTATTCATGTGTTTTACATTAACCCGTGTGGTTTGTGATTTTTGTATTTTACAATGGCCTGTGTGGTTTGTAACTTTTGTGTTTTACAATGACATGTGTGGTTTGTGATTTATATGTTTTAGAGTAGCTTCTGTGATATGTTTTTGTGTTTTACAATGGCCTGTGTAGTGTGTGTTTTAAAATGGCCTGTGTGCTTGGTGTGTGTTTTGAAATGGAATAAGTGTCATATTGTGTATTACAATGGACTGTGTGTTGTGTTATTTATGTGTTTTACAATGGCCTGTATGTTGTGTTATTTATGTCTTTTACAATGACCCGATTGGTTTGTGATTTTTGGTTCTACAATGGCCTGTGTAGTATGTGTTTTTGTATTTTACAATGGCATTTTTAGTGTGGAATTTTGGTTTTTTACAGGAGCAAGTGTGTTGTGTACAGTGAACAGTGTTGTTTTTTTAATATTTCATACATTTCATTTTACTTATTTTACACATTTGATTTTGAAAATTTCATATTTTGGTGTTTTTTTTTTACAACAGCCACATCTGTGTTTTACAATCTCTTGTAAGACACAAATGTGACTTTTTAGAATTAATATTCGCACTTCACAATAGCTTGTTTATATTTGTGTATTTTACTTTGGAATAAATGCGTTTGCATAACTCGTTTTCAAGAATAACCAATGGTGGTTTGATTTATGTTTCACAATATATAGTGAAACAAAAAAAGTATACAATTTTTAATGTTCTTTCTGTTTGGGTTATGCAAAAATAAACAAGCACTAAATAAATGCTTGTAAATTTGCGCATATTTTCTGCAATGCACTTTTCTTCTGTGACGTTCTGTGGAGTTGGTGTATGTGAGTGTTGGATCTATTGATTCATTTTTTTATTGAACACTAGTAGTAATGCTCAGGTTTTGTTTTGGAAATATGTGAATGTGTGACTTTTCACATATTCACACAGTATATGCATCTTCTATAAAAATAAAAATAAATTTGAACATTTGTGAGTGAGAGTTCATTTGGTTTTGCAAGTGTTTTTCATGAGAAATTTCTCATTTGTTTTGTTTAGTGTGTGGTTTTTCTAAACTGCACACTAGAACAAAGACTATAATCAATCATTGGAATACATGAATGCATAACACAGGCAGATAGGCCAGTGTTATTTTGAGTGTGGTGTGTTATCAACACACACACAAACAAACAAACAAACAAACAAACAAACAAACAAACACACACACACACACACATGCATACACATATAAATCTGTGTGAATGCACAAAGACTTATATGTGTGCATCAATATCTACAAAGGCTGGTATATACTTCATGTGTTAAACAACACATACACACATAATTTATACCAACCAACCCCCCTTACATCCCTCCCTTCCCCACAACTTTATTATTGCAATTCATTGCAGCCCTTTCTGACAACAAAAAAATTTAAAAAATGTTATGAAAAATATTAAAAACACTCAACTCCCATTTACCTTACTTGCAGTTCGTCATCCCTTCTGCCACTGCAGAAAAGATCTGTAAAAAAAATTTCAATCATGAAGGGATAGGGTGATGATTCAAAGCAGATGAAATACCTTTTCACAAATATTTCCCAGGTCTGTCACTTGCAGAATTTTGAAGCCATTTGTGACCAAGCCATCCTGTTCAATCTAGCAGCATAGATCTATGAACAATGGAACATTCAGATAAAAATCAGATCAGATCAGCCAAAAATCCAATTCACAGTGAATACTTTTCAGCACTCTAAAAGCCAAAAAGTATTCACACTCACCATTTTCCTTGTGCTGTGGTGTGTGTTTCAGTGCTTTAAAATGGCCTGTTAGTCATATTTGAGTTTTACAATGGACTGTGTGTTATTATGTGTTTTAAAATGGCTTGTGTAGTTAGTGATTTTTGTGTTTTACAATGGCCTGTGTGGTTTGTGTTTAAAAATGGCCTGTGTATCACATATGTTTATTACAATGGACTGCTGTGTGGTATGTGTTTGTGTTTTACAATGGCATATGTTTGGTTTGTGATTTTTGTGTTTTACAATGGCCTGTGGGGTGTGCATTTCATTATTTATAATGGCCTGTGTGGTGTGTGCTGTTTCAGTGTTTTACAATGGCATGTGTGCTTTGTGATTTTTGTGTTTTACAATGGCCTGTGTATTGAGTGTTTTAAAATGACTTGTGTGTCATATTTTTGTTCAACAATGGACTGTGTGTTTTATTGTTTTACAATGGCCTGTGTGGTTATGTGTGCTTTGTGATTTTTGTGTTTTACAATGGCCTGTGTATTGAGTGTTTTAAAATGACTTGTGTGTCATATTTTTGTTTAACAATGGACTGTGTGTTTTATTGTTTTACAATGGCCTGTGTGGTGTGTGTTTTAAAATGGCCTGTGTGTTGTATTTGTTCATTACAATTATGGACTGCTGGGTATGTGTTTTTGTTTTACAATATGGCCTGTGCAGTTTGTAATTTTTGTGTTTTACAATGACATGTGTGTGCTTTGTGATTTTTGGGTTTTCCAATGGCCTGTGTGGTGTGTGTTTAAGTGTTTTAAAATGGCCTGTTTGTGTATTACAGTTGTGTTATTTATGTATTGTACAATGGCCTGTGTGGTTTGTGATTTTTGTGTTTTACAATGGCCTGTGTGGTGTGTTAATTTTTGTATTGTAAAACACAAAAATTGCACACCGGACAGGCCAGTGTACAATGGCCTGTGTGGTATGTGTTTTAAATTGGCCTGTGCGCATACAATGGACAGTGTGATGGTGTGCAATTTTTGTTTTTCACAATGGCATTTGTAGTGTGTGATTTTTAAAATATTTCATTTTACTTGTGTTTCACAATTGATTGTGAAAAACAAAAAATGTAATTCAATTGATTGTGAAAAACTAAAAACATAATTCAATTGATTGTGAAAAACAAAAAATATAATTCCAATGATTGTGAAAAACAAAAAATGTAATTATCAGTTCACACATTTCTTTGGGTTTAGCTTAGCACAACAAAAAAAGCAACAAATAATTACTTGTTCATTTGTGATATTTTTTTCAGTGGTCTTTCTCAATGGGATGTTTTTTTACAGCAGCCACATCTGCGTTTTACAATCTCTTGTAAGACACAAATTAAACGTTTAAGAATTTATATTTGCACTTCACAATGGCTTGTTTATGTTTGTGTATATTTGGATTGAATATGTTTGTGTAACTCATTTTCAAGAAAAACCAAAGGTGGTTTGATTTATGTTTCACAATAGATAGATCAACAACAAAAATAATACAATTTTGTATGCATATTATTTTCTGTTTGGATTATGCAAAAATAAACAAGCACTAAATAAATGCTTGCACATTTGTGCATATTTTCTGCAATGCACTTTTCTTATGTGACGTTCTGTGAAGTTGGTGTATGTGGGTGTTGGATCTATTGAGCAATCATTTTTTATTGAACACTAGTATTAGTGCTCAGGTATGGTTTTGGGAATATGTGAATGTGTGACTTTTCACATATTCACACAGTGTGTGCATCTTCTACAAAGATTGAAAAAAAATTATAGAAAATTTGTGAGTGGAGGTTCATTCAGGTGTGCAAGTGTTTTTTTCATGAGAAATTTCTCATTTGTTTTGTATATTGTGTGCTTTTTCTAAACTGCACACTTGAACAAAGAATAGAATCAATCAATAGAATACATGAATGCATAACACAGGCAGATAGGCCATCTGCCTGTGTTATGCATTCAAGTGTGTATGTGTTATCAACACACAAGTTGTGGGGAGGGAGAGACACACACACACACACACAACACCCATGCACACACACATGCATACACATATATAAATCTTTGTGTAAGCACGAAGATTTATACGAGTGCATCAATATATATGGAGGCTGATATAAAACAACACATATACACATAAAGTATATAACACATGCACACACACATAAATTATACCCCCCCCCCTTGCATCCCTCCCTTCCCCACAACTTTATTATTGCAGTTCAATGCAGCCCTTTCTGACCACAAAAAATAAGAAAATGTTATGAAAAATATCAACGACACTCAACTTCCATATACCTCACTCGCACTTCGTCATCCCATCTGCCACTGCAGAAGAGATCTGTAAAAGAAATGTCAAGCATGAAGGGATGGGGTGATCATTCACAGATAGATGAAATACCTTTCCACAAAATTCCCAGGTCTGTCACTTGCAGAATTTTGAAGCCATTTGTGACCAAGCCATCCTGTTCAATCTAGCAGCATGGATCTATGAACAATGGAACATTCAGATAAAAATCAGATCAGATCAGCCAAAAATCCAATTCACAGTGAATACTTTTCAGCACTCTAAAAGCCAAAAAGTATTCACTCTCACCATTTTCCTTGTGCTGTGATCTATGAACAATGGAACATTCAGATAAAAATCAGATCAGATCAGCCAAAAATCCAATTCACAGTGAATACTTTTCAGCACTCTAAAAGCCAAAAAGTATTCACACTCACCATTTTCCTTGTGCTGAAGTTTGTGAGAAAAGATTACCATCCTTCTGGGGATCCTTCCTCACAAACTTTGTCGCAAGGAAATGTGAGTACATTTTTAATTGCTCAAGGGCAAACTTTTCCTCAGTATGCCCAAAATAAATTCCAAATAGTTGATTACAAATCAAATAAAAACTAACTGAAGAATCTTGCTTATCTTTGTCGCAAGGAAATGTGAGTACATTTTTAATTGCTCAAGGGCAAACTTTTCCTCAGTATGCCCAAAATAAATTCCAAATAGTTGATTAAAAATCAAATAAAAACTAACTGAAGAATCTTGCTTAGAAACATTCAAAAATTCATCAATTGCCCTTGAGCCAAAAAACAGAGGCTTACGTATGCCAAGCAAAAATCAATTCCGAATAAAAAATCTACGCAAAAAAGTTGAGATTATTTTGTGTAAGTCATACTTAAGACAAAAATCTTGATCCTGAAACTTGTCAGTTGATTTATATTGACAATAAGGGCCCTCCCCCCTTCTATTCTTTCTTCAAAGACAGATTATTCCCCCAAACTTTGCCTTTTGTGCCAGCTTGAATTTGCGCGTCACAGCTGCATAATTCGCTGTCGGCGCCAACAGGAATTAGCGCGTATTCGCAGCATAATCCAAAACTGAGCACTGTCCCATCATAGGTGTCATGAGTCGCAGGTGACCTAAGTTTTCAGTCACCTGACAAAGATCCCATGACAACTACGTGATGGAATGAGTGGCGACATGGAATTCTATGTTGGGTTCATGTGATGAGATCAATTGGCTGCCAAGTTAGCCAGGAAAACGGAGTTTCAGTATACGGGGGGTATAATTGACCAAGAGCTTTAGCTGCTTATTCGCTTTGCACTAGGACCCAACTCAAACTGCCTGTTCAAGTTACCAAGAGCAAAGTCCTGCACCTGTGATCAGTCACTGCAGTTGTCTGGCTGCAGCAGGACTCTGTTGACATACAGACTCATCTGTCACCAGAGAACAACAACTGCTGCAGCCAATACACGTCCAACTATGATAGGGAATGTTTGGGTATCTTTATTGAGAAGACCCACTGTGCATATGCACCCAAGACTTAGCCTGTTTTCAAGCACTGAAGAAGAGAGCATGGGAAGAAGAGTGCATGAGAAAAACAGGAAAATTTTCAAAGCATTTTAATTATGATACTTGTACTGTATAAACCTGGAGAATTTCAGTAATTCTTGATAGCTATCCTATAGATATATATATACATATCCGTCTAAAAACTGTTAGAAAATTAAAATAAATGGTCTGCAGCAAATAATACACAGCTGTTATTAAATTTAGGGTCTTTCAATGTTCTTACTGTGCTGACATCTTTCAATAAAAAACCAGGGACCTGAGAACAAATCTGTCATTGAAAACTGAGATGAGAAAAATCACCATCAATTACAAATTTGTGATAATAATTCATCAAATTCAAAATATTTTATAAAATAGAATTTTCATATTTCAGACCTTCAATTTTGAATTTCCTGGAAGTATACCCATCTGACTGAAGTATAAGTAGGAACAATCAAAAATCCATGGACAGTATAAGTGGAGTATCCATTCTTTGACAACTGCATGATACCTGAAAAAACAGCATTCCTTCAAACATGCTTGTCATGAAAAAATCAGTAGTGTATAAGTTTAAAATTGTATTAAATGAGCCTCATAACTCCTGCAATGCTGAATTTTTGGTTAATACAAATTACAACAATTTGACCTTTCTTGAGGCTTTCAAATTTACCATACATTTGGGAAATCAGCCTCTTTTGCCCATAAACAAATAGTCAAGGCAAAATATATTCTGATATTATAATTTTATTTGAAGCTAGTTGCTTTTATTTTATGTCAACATTGTCCCTATGTACAGACTGCTGGGACCAGGAGAGCATTTTTCAACAAAAATGTGCTATGAGATTTGTTGTAATTAAATTTTATTTCATAAGAGTAGGAAGAAAATAACTTGAAAATAACCCATGCAATGCAATTCTTGGACTGCTTGTTCAATCCACATGGACCATTACATGGATTTATTCATTTGTCATTGGCAACCAGGTTAATTGAGGAAATAGTTGAGAAGGGAACGGTGAGCAGAATACAGCAGCAACATCACCTCACAGTTCCTTACATCACTTATAGAAAAGTTCCATCTCAAATGAAGTGAAGCTAAAGGCACAAAAATTGAAAAAAATATTGAACAAGATTACCTAATTGCTATTGGGAAACCTGAGCATCAAATCTGCTTGCTAAAACGCAATCAACAATCATGTACTTTCCATGTCTTATTGATCACGGCTTCTAGTCACGGCTGGAGTTCTGGACACATGTTACAGAGGGTATTAAAATAGTGTACAACAATTTAAATAAAATTGAAATTATTTGCTTTACCCATATTATGTCTCCTATGTTTTACATAATTGTTGAAAGAAAATTGCAACTTCAGTAATTTATGTAAAATTTCAGAAAATGCATGCTGTATGTACTGTAATAAACTCTGACCTGTCAAGGGTGGAATTAGTGGATTGTCACACGTTTTGTGCAGTTTAAACATTTGGTAGTGCAGTCATGATATTGAATGAATAAAATATAACACTTTCTGCCTGCCCTGATAATGTTGATGTGTTCTGCTAGGCTTGGTTGCGCCCAGAGGACCAGTCATTATTTCACAATCCTGTTGCCAATAAAAGGAGGGAAAATACTGTACTACCTTGCGTTGGAAGTAAAGTCCGTTGTCGAAAAACTACAACAAATACTCGAAAGCTTGCTCCGTCATCAGAAAATATCACAAACAATTGTTTCCCCCAAAAAAATGCGGACCGAAGAAATTTCAGAAGCACACTGATATCCTTGTAAGACATTAACTCCGCAGAAATATTACGAATTCTGCGCAAGGAAAAACCACTGCCAACAACTTCTAGAAGTAGCAATTTAGAATGTAATTATAACGCTTTGACTTCATACTCGATGTAGTGACAAAATATTCTGATGAAAGAATTACATCGAAGAATACATTATGTTGCTTGTTATGTAGGCGCTGTTTCCAGTCGATCAACAATTCGGTCGAAAAAAAATGCAGTTCTCCTGGGATTCATTTTTTCCATTATTGACCAAGCAAAAATAATCCTCTAAAGAGCCCCACAAAAGGATAAAAAAGGGGGGTGGAAATCAGAAGATGCAAAACAATTTCCGATTGCCCTGATGCGAAAATCTTCATCAAACTGAAATAAGTTCACTCACTGATGTCGTGCAGCTTCCCGTGGATGGTTAGCTGGAGCATTCAGAGGACGACAAAACAGCTAAGAAAAAAGTCCATTATCTAATTCCTGGGAACCATCTTCAAACGCAGTGCCTGACACTCATCTTCAAGTTCCTTATTTTTCTTCTCTAGCGTGACGCACCACGCCCTACATTCAACAAGAAAAGCGTAAATTTCCAATGCATCATCTAAATATTTTAAATAAAACTGTCGAACTTTTCATAATGATGGTACAGTAATTGATACTCGGATCTAGATTTAGAATTTTCATCCGATCCGGGTTATTGACCAAAGAATTTCCACAAACCGAAGAATTTGAAACCTTTTAAATAAAACTGTCGAACTTTTCATAATGATGGTACAGTAATTGATACTCGGATCTAGATTTAGAATTTTCATCCGATCTGGGTTATTGACCAAAGAATTTCCACAAACCGAAGAATTTGAAACCTACATCCAGGCCTTGAGGTCAGCCTTTTCTTCATTTTGTTGCACAGCTCCCGAGACTGCCTGGCCCCCGGGCAGTAGAAACTCGACCAGAACTACGCCGAGTAGAGCAGTCATCAGTTTCGACCAACAAACGCTGCGAAGTTCTTCCGGATAATCGGGTCATGCACTGTGGACATGTCCCTGCTAGTCGCCTGGAACAGCATTACAACATTTTTCACAAAAGCCGTCAAAGCCAGAAAATGACACAATTCGAAAAAAAGATATGAATAACTTCGCAATCAGAACGCCGAAACATTGAAAATCGAGAAATGGATAGGACAGTACATGTAATTGAATGGATTAATTCAAGTCCGGGACTCCGGGTAGGTTCCTTCATAAAAAAATAAAAATTACATTGATGTTCAGGCAAGACTTTCCTAAAAAAATAACTGGAATACAGGATGACTCTCTACTTGTTTAATATTTTCTAACAAGTTCTCATTCGCTGAGGGATTTTTTTTTGGTCCCAAAGAATTCCCATCACAGCGATCTTTTTTCTGGTCCCCTCAATTTTGTTGCAAGAAGAGTTCATCTCTACTGTTAAAATTCTGTTAAAATTAAATTAAAATTCCAGGAAGACTGCTTTCAACAGTCTCCGAATACGCACGGTGATAAGATTTTCTCAGCAAATTTCTTTTTCTGGTTCCTTGAATTTCGTTACAGAGAGAAGTCTAACTGTGCAATACTCAAAAAAAAAAATCGGGGTTCATAGGATGTAAATTCACTTTTCTGGACCAATATGTGTCAATAATGCAGTCCTCGCTCAACGCCGAATACTGTAAACATCAACAGTTACGAAGGACCCAAATTGAATAAGGACTCACTCTTGAAGCCATCGCATGATGCAGTCCATCAAATGGAACACATGTCGGCATCCAACGGCACACACCGGACGTTTACCCGTGTCGCGCAATCCTAGAGTCAATGAGTCATAGTACACAGCACAGATCGCAGCCATTATTAACGTCCGAAAATCAACTGGAAAAATTCTGAAATGTATGAGTCGAAATAAGCTGAAGTGAACCACAATTACAAATTTGACGCAGTGATTAGAAACCAAAAAATTAATCGATTATAAAATTATAACACTGAAAAAAATACACTAGTTCACCCATTAACTGACTGATTTGAATTCGGCCCACCAAAAGCAGGCCTGGGCACAGACGGAAGGGGATATAATGTTTTTTGATACTCTTTAATTCTGACAGTCTCCGTTTGGAGTGATCCAGACGCTGTCCGGCCATGAGTAAGGATTTCTGGGCTGCATAACTATAGAGCCTTCATGTGGCTGTCCCGTGGATACTTGTATCAAGTAATTTATGTGCTTTGTTAACTCTGTTTCCACACTGCTCAGGGTATTCAAGAACTGCGTATTGTGCTGGTCGACCTGCTTCTGGCTCGGCTTGTCCTTGCTGATTTCCGCCAACGCATGAGATGCTGAAGTGAGGACTTGCGCTATGTCTTTTTCAATCTCATCCAGAACTTTCAGACGTTCCAACGGCATGGAAGCCATTCCCACCAGATTTGATCAAAACCGCTCTGCAAAAAAAATTTCAGGGAAATATCTTGAAATAATTGCACAGGACAGTTGCGAAGATTCTACTTCGTTCACTCATGGCTTCACAGAACTATATAGTACTATACAATACTAATATCGAGGTAGTCTCTATAGCGCAGAGACTACCTCGAATTTCCCTTCGAAAGCCGAAAAAATCTCTTCTACGCAACGCATAGAAGAAACTATATAATCCCGCCGAATAACAAAAAATTAAAGCATAACGAACCTGTGACGTACTTTTTCAACTGATCTATGCTATAGCTGATACGTTCACGTTGTTTAATAATCACAGCATCCAAGTAACGCCGAATTAGACAAACTAAAACCGGAGTTCTTATACCAGATTAAAAAAGACTTAAATCGGCAAACCCTCACAAAAACTTGAAATTTCTCGTCTCAAAAATAATATAAGATGAATAATAATTGACTAAAAGGGGTTCCACTACAGTTCAATGCAGCTCATGAAAAATGAAGGAAGCATAAAACAAAAAAGGAAACTCACTCTAACTCCAGGACAAGAAACACTGTTGAATCACTCCCACTTTTCTCGTATCAAAAATAATATAAGATGAATAATTGACTAAAAGGGGTTCCACTACAGTTTAATGCAGCACATGAAAAATGAAGGAAGCATAAAACGAAAAAGGAAACTCACCCTAACTCCAGGACAAGATACACTGTTGAATCACTCCCACTTTCATTCGTGCCTGCTTCAAAAAACGCGACAAGGTAAGACAGAAGCCACGTAGTTTCCAACAGAAAAGAGTCGATACGATCTCCCCCACCTTTTTTCTTTTTATTACACTTTCCAAGTTTCTAGATTTTTTTATCTGTTGTCTTGAATTTTGTAAAATTTTTTTATGCTTTTTCAATTTTTTTCACGCAGGCGTCTAAACCATGAAAGTATGCGAGGACGCATTGGAATGCACCTTACAAACGAATCCAACACTCAAATATAAAAAAAAAGAAGTTCGGCATCGTCTCGATTTCAACGACATTTCCAACAATCCGCAAAAGGATAGAGACGCGTTGAACTCGTCACCGCTCGACCTTCAATCTTGAACTAGCGGAGCGAGATCTTCGCACAGTCAAGGATCGACTTCGCATCATGCACCTCCATCGAGAGCCATATGCAAAAAGAAGTTAAGAATTGATTTAAAACGTTGTCAGTAAGGTCGATCTAACCAAAATCGCAGTGTCCGCTTCGGTATAGCGGGGATGTTGAAAACAAATTTCTCAGCTTACGCCGATCCCGCATCCGGCGCTTTGCCCCTATAGGAAAAATAAAAGGAAGACGAACTTCTTCTCACATTAAGTCAAAACCATCTACGCCACTGTGAATCCACCACCACTCGGTAATTCGATTAGAATCACAATTACAATACTACGGCTAATGCTTTGGAATTTACTTCACAATTACAACCAATTATTGAAACGGTAGACTGAACATATATGAGGATGCCACATACAATGCATCAGTTTACTTTTTCCAAGTCCCACTTTTTAGAACAGTAATGATTTTCACTGTACGTATTTTAATCAAGTATAATAGAGACCAAAACATGCACACGCATGCATGAATTTAAAAAACGGTACCACTTAATTGGAACTACTGTATAGGGGCAGACTTCAAACTATAGTTCACAGTTGAAAGAGATTTAGAAGGCCAATCTCTAATTTTGCGACGAAAATAAACACGCCAGGAACGCATGGAAACATTTCGTCAGTACACTTCCATCTCAGATAACAGAACGTTAAACTGACTAAACATAACAAGGTGCAAAACAATCAGCGTGATTTGCGAGTTCACAATGGAAGCTGCGCTCCCGAGTGAAACTGTCACCGAGCACGAACACAGATCCGGTAAAACCCGCAACTTTTACAGCCCAACCGAACACTGTACCATTGCTACCAAATACTTCATTCAATTCAAACATACAGTATTTAGTATACCGTATTTAATTATGAGACAATTGAGACTCGAAACGTAAATAAACCCTGACGGAGCATACGAGAGACCACGCTGAAATTCAGAAGGGCTGGCTATTTTCTATACACCCATATACAGTGTGGCTTCATATTGTCAGCTCAGGGGGCCCATATTAGAAAATTATGCAGGTGGGCTCTAATATCTTGTCTACGATTTTTTCGGTATACGAATTCTTTTCCTCCCACATAGATCTGTTATCACATTATATGAGTAACTAGAACTTCTATAATGTGATGAGAGATCTCTGTGGGAGGAAAAAGAATTCATTTACCGAAAAAATCGTCGTAGACAAGATCTGATTCCTTGAAGTTTGTTGCAGAAAGTCCACCGGTATTCAAAAATTTTAACAAAGATCTTTTAATAGATCCAGGAAAATTCAGTGCTAATAGTCAAATAATGGGGGAGCTAAAAAATGAGAACTGTTCAATTTATCGTAACATTTAAGGACTTCACAATGGGAATACGGTTCGACACATGATATGTGCTTATGCAAGGTCGTAACTCTTGCAATACAGGAAGCTACAGCAAGCTTCTGTAAGAGTGAAATTTTTCATATACAGTATAGTTGCGTATAGAACAGTATTTTATAAGCTGGGCATATGGGTTACACGGTTCGATAAGCTGAATATAATCATTTTGAGTGCGAACTCGCTCTTTGCGAACAGGTATTCCTTCGAATCACTAAGTGATTAATCAACACTATAATGAGGATATTTTCACTTCTTAAAATCGCATGAAAATGGGTACCTTGAAACTTGACGACCGAACGAAACGCTACGGCTTAATTATGAATACCCTAAATTCACGAATGAACAAGCGGCAGATTATCCTTACGAAAATAATCTAAAGCGAATTGCCCTGATCTCATACCGTAACCAGCATTAAACAAGGTCCAATTGAAGATCAGAACAAAAAAATTAGAAGTACCCACGTTTTGCCCATGCAGTCGTACAGCTCTAAGCGTGACCCGAAAATGGTCCTGATGGTAAGGAACGACTCCGAGGATTTCGTCGGTAACACGACACCCGTTCCAGCTTCGCAAGCATTTCGGGTCGGACGGTGCGACGTGATAAGAATAGTCTAAATTCTGCCGAAGTCCGAAACATGTGGTATTCATGAACTAATAAATTAACCCGAAACTGTCCTCAGTGCATCAATATACACACCAGATTGTCCCGAACTTAAGCCGCGATTGGTAGTTTTGTGAACACGAAATCCAATTCAATGCCATCCAGCTTCAGTTTCAATACTGGCACATCATAAGCGTTTTCGATCGGCTAAAACGTGACAACATGAATAATTAGCAGTTGAAACACGAATTATGCAAAACCATACGATCAAACGCGAACGATTACGTCCGCGGAGATTTGCAAACACATATTGATCCAGAAATCACCTTTCTCGAAGATTTTTCATTTGAATTATCAAATCACTGAAATGATCCAGCACATCTTCATAATTTGACATTCCGTTCCCCCGCGGGTTGGTGTATACGCCTCAAAAAGAGGTGCGAAAATTAAATCTAAAGCAATTAAATCAAGGAACCTTTTTGAGAAGCGATGTTTCCCCACTTTTGCCCATCGGAAGAAAAAGGAAATCGGAAGACAAACATCCCCATCCAGAAAGACTTGTGCAAGACTTTCCCTTGGGTTCATTTTTACGATGAGACACTCTTTTGGGGAAACGAGTAATTCACACCACGAAAACCGTGCGCGCACTAAATATGAGAAGCCATTGATAACAAGACAAATATTTTTCTACGCCCTCTTGAAAAATTTTCTGCACGACCAATATACTGCAGTGGAAAACAACCTCCCATGGCATACAACTACACCAACAGGAACTCCGCGGTTTTCTATTCATGCTTCAAGTATCTTCTTCATTGCATAAAATTACTCCTGGACAATAAATATAGACCCTTATTAAACCGAAGATGAGTCGCCGGCATTCGTTCAAGTAATTAAATGTACAGTATTCGAAAGACCAATTTCTTAAGAACCACCAAACCGGACATGAAATCCAACAAGGCTTTCACCATAAATTAGCATACCGTAATATCAACAATTCAATTTTTAACCCTTGAAAAATTTCCAGCATGTTGCAAGATGGACGAGAATTTATGGCTGTAATAGAAAATGCTTCACTTTTCATTTTTCAGTGCCTTGAAAAAAGGGGGAAAACTGCGATGAAAAATGGCGAATGCATAGGACATTATGGAATCGAAATTTTTTTTGTAAGAACGACGCCAGGAATAGTTCAATACGCGCGGAAGAGGGGCAATCCTCGCACTTATGAGAAACTTACACTAGAAGTGAAACACTAAGTCAGCTAATCATAGCATTCTTGCATAACCCTCTTGAAAAAATATTAAATAAATTTGTTCTTTCACGAGACTCACCCTGATATCAGATACACCCGACGTGGCTCGGAGGAAGTCGACGAAACTAGTGAAGAAATCGGAACGCTCAACGTGGCGCGGGGAGACACACTGAGCATCTATATATCCGCCCCCGGGGTGTGAATGCCAAGCTTGAAAGAGCCGAACGGAAACACGTTTCCACCAGACGAGTTTATTAGCAAGTCCGGCAACCTCCGCTGCTTCGCCAAATCTTTCACCCATTCCTTGACGACTGCGCTTATCGCGAGACAAAATGTCGACTCTGAAAGACGAGATACCGAACGAAACTTGTCCGAAATTCAGGTGGGGATAAAATAACTCAATAAGAACTCGCTCGACGGCATTCTTTCCCATAGCAATAACAATGCACAAAAGGGCAAGTACCACTTCCTCAACTTATCCAGAAAATTTTCGCTGCTTGATTTGAGTTCTACATGATGAATAGTGAAAATGTACTCAGACGTTTCAGATGCTTGTGTATAGCGTTAATCACTTGAGGTTGGTATTTCGTTATACTCTGCTATGTAAGCAATTTTTCACCAGTGTGCGATACTTCATTCGAGCTTGGTATTTAATTTACATCACATGATTTGATCCAGTATTGTACTTGTGATTGCACTACGTTGACCCGCATCCCTAAACTTGAGACCTTAAAATAATAAGAAGCGTCCAGTTTATATAATCTCTAAATTTCAAGGACGTGGGTCGTAATTCCAATCACGTCGCATCAATTTCAAACAAGTGTATAGGTAAGATTTCAAATTCAGTATGTGGTACGTGTATCGTGTATGGCTGAAATGAAAGCTAAATTTGATCGAAATTCATTCATTTTTGTTCAATAAGCTTCGTTTTTCAATATTGCCGCTATGATCATGCTGAAAGCATACTTAACGCCTCGCAGTAACGTTATTCATTTATTTACAAAACCATGACATTCATTTAACATGGCCGGTGTACTGTACATCATTACTTTACTGTATTTACGTTTCAAGCGTGGCGGTAGTGGACTCTGGGGACAAGAATACTGTACAATTGAATATACAGTAGTACTGTACATTTCTCTACTATACGCGTGAGCCTCACTGCCGTGTGTGTGATAAATATAATATCCTGGTTGAGTTGAGTTCAGTCAGCAAGTCTGTGGCCCATATTCAGAACATTCAAGTGCAGTATATTCTTTCTGGAATGATCAGAAGGATTCAAGTGCAATTTTACTACACACTGTATTCATCATGGATACTGAAAAAATGAATATTCTTTAATTTTACACGCGGTAATTTCTCAATGACCAGCCGTTAATTCGACGTTGTGTCCTAAATAATATTCTTAGATCATCGATTCCTCAGCATCAACATTGAAAAAAAAAATGTTTCATACGTTTTTCACACTTTCTTTCCCTATTTTTTTTTTTGACAT